>JAVTVJ010003904.1:0-15577 GCA_034509425.1 Eopsaltria australis
ATTTGGGGGATTTTGGGTTCCCTGAGCGGTTTAGGGGGATCTGAAGTGGGAATTTTGGGGTGATTTTGGGGATTTTGGGGGTCCGAGGGTTTAGAAGGCATCTGAGCAGGATTTTGGGGTGAATTCGGGGGGATTTGGGCTGACCATATTTGTCCCTGATTAGCATAAAGGGCGTGGCCACACCCAGTGATCACGGGGCCTTGTTTGAATCAAAAGGGGCGTGGCCTAACACCAACATCCACACTCCAACCTCATTTGCGTCTAGTCGGTGAATATTCATCATTTATTTGCATAAATACAGGCGTGATTCAATTAGATCTTATCATTCCCTTGCAATAAACTTCATTTGCATGAAAAGCAGAGTCCATCAGCGTTAATTAATCGCATTTCCATCATTTGCATCGTGTTTCCCCAAGCCCTCCAAAAGACCCAAAATGACCCAGAACTGCCCCAATTTTCCCCAAATCCCCCCAAACTGCCCCCAGATCCCCCGTTTCCCCCTAAAAACCGCATTTTCCTCCATTTTCAGCCATCTTTTCCATAGTTGCTCATTTTTTTTTCCATCTAAGGCCGCCTCATTTGCATAGCGGCCGCGGCCCGCCCCCAGGGGCGTGGCCTGACGGGCGACTCCTCCCCCAGCAGGCGGCGCATGCGCAGCTCCTGCTCGGCCTGGCTCTAGCCCGGCAGGCACTGAGACCTCCCGGCCACTAGGTGGCGCTAACGCAGTGGGGTTGGAGGCGATCTGAGGGCTTGGGGGGGAAATGTAGGGGATGATGGGGGTCCCAGGTAGAATATGGGGGATTGTGGGGTGAATTTGGTGGATTTTGGGGATCTCTGAGGGGTTTAGGGGCACCTGAAGTGGATTTTGGGGTGAATTTGGGGGATTTTGGGTGTCCCTGAGCGGTTTAGGGAGATCTGAAGTGGATTTTGGGGTGAATTTGGGGGATTTTGGGGGTCCCTGAGGGCTTTAGAAGGATCTGAGCAGGATTTTGGGGTGAATTTGGGAGGTTTTGGGCTGACCATATTTGTCCCTGATTAGCATAAAGGGCGTGGCCACACCCAGTGATCACGGGGCCTTGTTTGAAGCAAAAGGGGCGTGGCTTAACACCAACATCCACACTCCAACCTCATTTGCGTATAGTCGGTGAATATTCATTATTTTTTTGCATAAATACAGGAGTGATTCAATTAGATCTTTTTCATTCCCTTGCAATAAACTTCATTTGCATGAAAAGCAGAGTCCATCAGCGTTAATTAATCGCATTTCCATCATTTGCATCAAGTGTTTCCCCAAGCCCTCCAAAAGACCCAAATGACCCAAAACTTCCCCAAAAAGTCCCCAAAATGACCCAGAACTGCCCCAATTTTCCCCAAATCCTCCCAAACTGCCCCCAGATCCCCCGTTTCCACCCTAAAAACCGCATTTTCCTCCATTTTCAGCCATCTTTTCCATAGTTGCTCATTTTTCCCATCTAAGGCCGCCTCATTTGCATAGCGGCCGCGGCCCCGCCCCCAGGGCGGTGGCCTGACGGGCGACTCCTCCCCCAGCAGGCGGCGCATGCGCAGCTCCTGCTCGGCCTGGCTCTAGCCCGGCAGGCACTGAGACCTCCCGGCCACTAGGTGGCGCTAACGCAGTGGTTTTGGAGGCGATCTGAGGGCTTTGGGGGGAAATGTAGGGGATGATGGGGGTCCCAGGTAGAATATGGGGGATTGTGGGGTGAATTTGGTGGATTTTGTGGATCCCTGAGGGGTTTAGGGGCACCTGAAGTGGATTTTGGGGTGAATTTGGGGGATTTTGGGTGTCCCTGAGCGGTTTAGGGGGATCTGAAGTGGATTTTGGGGTGAATTTGGAAGATTTTGGGGGTCCCTGATGGGTTTAGAAGGATCTGAGCAGGATTTTGGGGTGAATTTGGGAGGTTTTGGGCTGACCATATTTGTCCCTCATTAGCATAAAGGGCGTGGCCACACCCAGTGATCACGGGGCCTTGTTTGAATCAAAAGGGGCGTGGCCTAACACCAACATCCACACTCCAACCTCATTTGCGTATAGTCGGGGAATATTCATCATTTATTTGCATAAATACAGGCGTGATTCAATTAAATCTTATTCATTCCCTTGCAATAAACTTCATTTGCGTGAAAAGCAGAGTCCATCAACGTTAATTCATCGCATTTCCATCATTTGCATCAAGTGTTTCCCAAGCCCTCCAAAAGACCCAAAATGACCCAAAACTTCCTCAAAAAGTCCCCAAAATGACCCAGAACTGCCCCAATTTTCCCCAAATCCCCCCAAACTGCCCCCAGATTTTGCTTCTCCCCCCTAAAGCCGCATTTTCCTCCATTTTCAGCCATCTTTTCCATATTTGCTCATTTTTCCCATCTAAGGCCGCCTCATTTGCATAGCGGCCGCGGCCCCGCCCCCAGGGGCGTGGCCTGACGGGCGACTCCTCCCCCAGCAGGCGGCGCATGCGCAGCTCCTGCACGGCCTGGCTCTAGCCCGGCAGGCACTGAGACCTCCCGGCCACTAGGTGGCACTAACGCAGTGGGCTTTGAGGCGATCTGAGGGTTTTGGGGGGAAATGAAGGGGATGATGGGGGTCCCAGGTAGAATATGGGGAATTGTGCGGTGAATTTGGGGGATTTTGGGGGGCGCTGAGGGGTTTAGGGAGATCTGAAGTGGATTTTGGGGTGAATTTGGGGGATTTTGGGGGTCCCTGATGGGTTTAGGGGGGATCTGAAGTGGAATTTTGGGGTGAATTTGGGGGATTTTGGGGGTCCCTTGAGGGTTTAGAAGGATCTGAGCAGGATTTTGAGGAAATGAATTTGGGAGGTTTTTTGGGCTGACCAATAAAAATTTTGTTCCCCCCCCCTGGGAAAAAAAAAAAAAAAAATTAGCATAAAGGGCGTGGCCACACCAGTGATCACGGGGCCCTTGTTTGAAATCAAAAGGGGCCGTGGCCTTAAAACAACATCACACTCCAACCTCATTTGCGTCTAGTCGGTGAATATTCATCACTTATTTGCATAAATACAGGCGTGATTCAATTAAATCTTATTCATTCCCTTGCAATAAACTTCATTTGCATGAAAAGCAGAGTCCATCAGAGTTAATTAATCGCATTTCCATCATTTGTATCAAGTGTTTCCCCAAGCCCTCCAAATGACCCAAAATGACCCAAAACTTCTCCAAAAAGTCCCCAAAATGACCCAGAACTGCCCCAATTTTCCCCAAATCCCCCCAAACTGCCCCCAGATCCCCCTTTTCCCCCCTAAAAACCGCATTTTCCTCCATTTTCAGCCATCTTTTCCATATTTGGTCATTTTTCCCATCTAAGGCCGCCTCATTTGCATAGCGGCCGCGGCCCCGCCCCCAGGAACGTGGCCTGACAAGCGACTCCTCCCCCAGCAGGCGGCAAATGCGCAGCTCCTGCTCGGCCTGGCTCTAGCCCGGCAGGCACTGAGACCTCCCGGCCACTAGGTGGCGCTAACGCAGTGGATTTTGAGGCGATCTGAAAGCTTTGGGGGGAAATGTAGGGGATGATGGGGGTCCCAGGTAGAATATGGGGGATTGTGGGGTAAATTTGGTGTATTTTGGGGATCCCTGAAGAATTTAGGGGCACCTGAAGTGGATTTTGGGGTGAATTTGGGAGATTTTGGGTGTCCCTGAGGGGTTTAGAAGGATCTGAGCAGGATTTTGGGGTGAATTTGGGGGATTTGGGCTGACCATATTTGTCCCTCATTAGCATAAAGGGCGTGGCCACAGCCAGTGATCACGGGGCCTTGTTTGAATCAAAAGGGGCGTGGCCTAACACCAACATCCACACTCCAACCTCATTTGCATATAGTCGGTGAATATTCATCATTTTTTGGCATAAATACAGGCGTGATTCAATTAAATCTTATTCATTCCCTTGCAATAAACTTCATTTGCATGAAAAGCAGAGTCCATCAGCGTTAATTCATCGCATTTCCATCATTTGCATCAAGTGTTTCCCCAAGCCCTCCAAAAGACCCAAAATGACCCAAAACTTCTCCAAAAAGTCCCCAAAATGACCCAGAACTGCCCCAATTTTCCCCAAATCCCCCCAAACTGCCCCCAGATCCCCCTTTTCCCCCCTAAAAACCGCATTTTCCTCCATTTTCAGCAATCTTTTCCATATTTGGTCATTTTTCCCATCTAAGGCCGCCTCATTTGCATAGCGGCCGCGGCCCCGCCCCCAGGAACGTGGCCTGACAAGCGACTCCTCCCCCAGCAGGCGGCAAATGCGCAGCTCCTGCTCGGCCTGGCTCTAGCCCGGCAGGCACTGAGACCTCCCGGCCACTAGGTGGCGCTAACGCAGTGGGTTTTGAGGCGATCTGAGGGCTTTGGGGGGAAATGTAGGGGATGATGGGGGTCCCAGGTAGAATATGGGGGATTGTGGGGTGAATTTGGTTGATTTTGGGGATCCCTGAGGGGTTTAGGGGCACCTGAAGTGGATTTTGGGGTGAATTTGGGGGATTTTGGGGATCCCTGAGGGGTTTAGAGGGATCTGAAGATGATTTTGGGGTGAATTTGGTGGATTTTGGGGGTCCCTGAGGGGTTTAGAGGCACCTGAAGTGGATTTTGGGGTGAATTTGGGGGATTTTGAGGGTCCCTGAGGGGTTTAGTAGGATCTGAGCAGGATTTTGGGGTGAATTTGGGGGATTTTGGGCTGACCATATTTGACCCTGATTAGCATAAAGGGCGTGGCCACACCCAGTGATCACGGGGCCTTGTTTGAAGCAAAAGGGGCGTGGCCTAACACCAACATCGACACTCCAACCTCATTTGCGTATAGTCGGTGAATATTCATCATTTTTTTGCATAAATACAGGCGTGATTAAATTAAATCTTATTCATTCCCTTGCAATAAACTTCATTTGCATGAAAAGCAGAGTCAATCAGCGTTAATTAATCGCATTTCCATCATTTGCATCAAGTGTTTCCCCAAGCCCTCCAAAAGACCCAAAATGACCCAAAACTTCCCCAAAAAGTCCCCAAAATGACCCAGAACTGCCCCAATTTTCCTCAAATCCCCCCAAACTGCCCCCAGATCCCCCTTTTCCCCCCTAAAAACCTCATTTTCCTCCATTTTCAGCCATCTTTTCCATATTTGGTCATTTTTTCACATCTAAGGCCGCCTCATTTGCATAGCAGCCGCGGCCCCGCCCCCAGGAACGTGGCCTGATGGGCGACTCCTCCCCCAGCAGGCGGCGCATGCGCAGCTCCTGCTCGGCCTGGCTCTAGCCCAGCAGCCACTGAGACCTCCTGGCCACTAGGTGGCGCTAACGCAGTGGGTTTTGAGGCAATCTGAGGGCTTTGGGGGGAAATGTAGGGGATGATGGGGGTCCCAGGCAGAATATGGGGGATTGTGGGGGGAATTTGGTGGATATTGGGGATCCCTGAGGGGTTTAGGGGCACCTGCAGTGGATTTTGGGGTGAATTTGGGGGATTTTGGGTGTCCCTGAGGGGTTTAGAGGGATCTGAAGTGGATTTTGGGGTGAATTTGGGGGATTTTGGGTGTCCCTGAGGGGTTTAGAGGCACCTGAAGTGGATTTTGGGGTGAATTTGGGGGATTTTGGGGGTCCCTGAGGGGTTTAGAAGGATCTGAGCAGGATTTTGGGGTGAATTTAATGGGGATTTTGGGCTGACCATATTTGTCCCTGATTAGCATAAAGGGCGTGGCCACAGCCAGTGATCACGGGGCCTTGTTTGAATCAAAAGGGCGTGGCCTAACACCAACATCCACACTCCAACCTCATTTGCGTATAGTCGGTGAATATTCATCATTTTTTGGCATAAATACAGGCGTGATTCAATTAAATCTTATTCATTCCCTTGCAATAAACTTCATTTGCATGAAAAGCAGAGTCCATCAGCGTTAATTAATCGCATTTCCATCATTTGCATCAAGTGTTTCCCCAAGCCCTCCAAAAGACCCAAAATGACCCAAAACTTCCTCAAAAAGTCCCCAAAATGACCCAGAACTGCCCCAATTTTCCCCAAATCCCCCCAAACTGCCCCAGATCCCCCTTTTCCCCCCTAAAAACCGCATTTTCCTCCATTTTCAGCCATCTTTTCCATATTTGCTCATTTTTCCCATCTAAGGCCGCCACATTTGCATAGCGGCCGCGGCCCCGCCCCCAGGGCCGTGGCCTGACGGGCGACTCCTCCCCCAGCAAGCAGCGCATGCGCAGCTCCTGCTCGGCTCGGCCTGGCTCTAGCCCGGCAGGCACTGAGACCTCCCGGCCACTAGGTGGCGCTAACGCAGTGGGTTTTGAGGCGATCTGAGGGCTTTGGGGGGAAATGTAGGGGATGATGGGGGTCCCAGGTAGAATATGGGGGATTGTGGGGTGAATTTGGTGGATTTTGGGGATCCCTGAGGGGTTTAGGGGCACCTGAAGTGGATTTTGGGGGTGAATTTGGGGGATTTTGGGGGTCCCTGAGGGGCTTAGGGAAGGGATCTGAGCAGGATTTTGGGGTGAATTTAATGGGGATTCTTGGCTGACCCATATTTGTCCCTGATTAGCATAAAGGGCGTGGCCACACCCAGTGATCACGGGGCCTTGTTTGAATCAAAAGGGGCGTGGCCTAACACCAACATCCACACTCCAACCTCATTTGCGTATAGTCGGTGAATATTCATCACTTTTTTGCATAAATACAGGCGTGATTCAATTAGATCTTATTCATTCCCTTGCAATAAACTTCATTTGCATGAAAAGCAGAGTCCATCAGCGTTAATTAATCGCATTTCCATCATTTGCATCAAGTGTTTCCCCAAGCCCTCCAAAAGACCCAAAATGACTCAGAACTGCCCCAATTTTCTCCAAATCCCCCCAAACTGCCCCCAGATCCCCCTTTTCCCCCCTAAAAACGGCATTTTCCTCCATTTTCAGCCATCTTTTCCATATTTGGTCTTTTTTCCCATCTAAGGCCGCCTCATTTGCATAGCGGCCGCGGCCCCGCCCCCAGGGGCGTGGCCTGACGGGCGACTCCTCCCCCAGCAGGCGGCGCATGCGCAGCTCCTGCTCGGCCTGGCTCTAGCCTGGCAGGCACTGAGACCTCCCGGCCACTAGGTGGCGCTAACGCAGTGGGTTTTGAGGCGATCTGAGGGCTTGGGGGGGAAATGTAGGGGATGATGGGGGTCCCAGGTAGAATATGGGGGATTGTGGGGTGAATTTGGTGGATTTTGGGGATCCCTGAAGGGTTTAGGGGCACCTGAAGTGGATTTTGGGGTGAATTTGGGGGATTTTGGGTGTCCCTGAGCGGTTTAGGGGGATCTGAAGTGGATTTTGGGGTGAATTTGGGGGATTTTGGGGGTCCCTGAGGGGTTTAGAAGGATCTGAGCAGGATTTTGGGATGAATTTGGGAGGTTTTGGGCTGACCATATTTGTCCCTGATTAGCATAAAGGGCGTGGCCACACCCAGCGATCACGGGGCCTTGTTTGAATCAAAAGGGGCGTGGCCTAACACCAACATCCACACTCCAACCTCATTTGCGTCTAGTCGGTGAATATTCATCTTTTTTTTGCATAAATACAGGCGTGATTCAATTAAATCTTATTCATTCCCTTGCAATAAACTTCATTTGTATGAAAAGCAGAGTCCATCAGCGTTAATTGATCGCATTTCCATCATTTGCATCAAGTGTTTCCCCAAGCCCTCCAAAAGACCCAAAATGACCCAAAACTTCCCCAAAAAGTCCCCAAAATGACCCAGAACTGCCCCAATTTTCCCCAAATCCCCCCAAACTGCCCCCAGATTTCCCTTTTCCCTTCTGAAAGCCGCATTTTCCTCCATTTTCAGCCACCTTTTCCATATTTGGTCATTTTCCCCATCTAAGGCCGCCTCATTTGCATAGCGGCTGCGGCCCCGCCCCCAGGGGCGTGGCCTGACGGGCGACTCCTCCCCCAGCAGGCGGCGCATGCGCAGCTCCTGCTCGGCCTGGCTCTAGCCCGGCAGGCACTGAGACCTCCCGGCCACTAGGTGGCGCTAACGCAGTGGGTTTTGAGGCGATCTGAGGGCTTTGGGGGAAATGTAGGGGATGATGGGGGTCCCAGGTAGAATATGGGGGATTGTGGGGTGAATTTGGTGGATTTTGGGGATCCCTGAGGGGTTTAGGGGCACCTGAAGTGGATTTTGGGGTGAATTTGGGGATTTTGGGGGTCCCTGAGCGGTTTAGGGGGATCTGAAGTGGATTTTGGGGTGAATTTGGAGGATTTTGGGGGTCCCAGAATGCTTTAGAAGGATCTGAAGATGGTTTTGGGGTGAATTTGGGGGATTTTGGGCCATCCATATTTGTCCCCTGATTAGCATAAAGGGCGTGGCCACACCCAGTGATCACGGGCCCTAGTTTGAATCAAAATAGAGCGTGGCTTAAATACTCCAACATCCACACCCAACCTCATTTTATGATATAGTCGGTGAATATCTACTACTTTTACAAATACATACAGGCGACTCAATGGAATCTTATTCATTCCCTTGTACAAACTTCATTTGTAAGGAAAGCGAGTCCATCAGCAAGTACTCATAATCGTACTTAAGGTCATTTCCTGTAATTGCTGGCTTCAAGCCTCCAAAAAGACCCAAAAATGACCCAAAACTTCTCCAAAAAGTCCCCAAAATGACCCAGAACTGCCCCAATTTTCCCCAAATCGCCCCAAACTGCCCCCAGATCCCCTTTTCCCCCCTAAAAACCGCATTTTCCTCCATTTTCAGCCATCTTTTCCATATTTGCTCATTTTTCCCATCTAAGGCCGCCTCATTTGCATAGCGGCCGGGGCCCCGCCCCCAGGAACGTGGCCTGACAAGCAACTCCTCCCCCAGCAGGCGGCAAATGCGCAGCTCCTGCTCGGCCTGGCTCGAGCCCGGCAGGCACTGAGACCTCCCGGCCACTAGGTGGCGCTAACGCAGTGGTTTTTGAGGCGATCTGAGGGCTTTGGGGGGAAATGTAGGGGATGATGGGGGTCCCAGGTAGAATATGGGGGATTGTGGGGTGAATTTGGTGGATTTTTGGGATCCCTGAGGGGTTTAGGGGCACCTGAAGTGGATTTTGGGGTGAATTTGGGGGATTTTGGGGGTCCTTGAGGGGTTTAGAAGGATCTGAGCAGGATTTTGGGGTGAATTTGGGGGATTTTGGCTGACCATATTTGTCCCTGATTAGCATAAAGGGCGTGGCCACAGCCAGTGATCACGGGGCCTTGTTTGAATCAAAAGGGGCGTGGCCTAACACCAACATCCACACTCCAACCTCATTTGCGTCTAGTCGGTGAATATTCATCATTTATTTGCATAAATACAGGCGTGATTCAATTAAATCTTATTCATTCCCTTGCAATAAACCTCATTTGCATGAGAAGCAGAGTCCATCAGCGTTAATTAATCGCATTTCCATCATTTGCATCAAGTGTTTCCCCAAGCCCTCCAAAAGACCCAAAATGACCCAAAACTTCTCCAAAAAGTCCCCCAAATGACCCAGAACTGCCCCAATTTTCCCCAAATCCCCCCAAACTGCCCCCAGATCCCCCTTTTCCCCCCTAAAAACCGCATTTTCCTCCGTTTTCAGCCATCTTTTCCATAGTTGCTCATTTTTCCCATCTAAGGCCGCCTCATTTGCATAGCGGCCGGCTCGCCCCAGGGGCGTGCCTGACGGGCGAATCTCCCCCAGCAGCGGCGCATGCGCAGCTCCTGCCGGCCTGGCTCTATGCCCGGTCAGCACTGAGACTGATCCCGGCCACTAGGTGGCGCTAAGCAGTGGGTTTTGAGCGATCTGAGGGCTTTGGGGGAAATGTAAGGGAATGATGGGGGGTCCAGGTGAATATGGGGATTGTGGGGAAGTTTGGTAGATTTTGGGGATACCTGAGGGGTTTAGGGGCACCTGAAGTGGATTTTGGGGTGAATTCTGGGAGATTTTGGGGATCCTGAGGGTTTAGAGGATCTGAAGTGGATTTTGGGGTGAATTTGGGGGATTTTGGGTGTCCCTGAGCGGTTTAGGGGGATCTGAAGTGGACTTTGGGGTGAATTTGGGGGATTTTGGGGGTCCCTGACGGGTTTAGAAGGATCTGAGCAGGATTTTGGGGTGAAGTTGGGGGGTTTTGGGCTGACCATATTTGTCCCTGATTAGCATAAAGGGCGTGGCCACAGCCAGTGATCACGGGGCCTTGTTTGAATCAAAAGGGCGTGGCCTAACACCAACATCCACACTCCAACCTCATTTGCGTATAGTCGGTGAATATTCATCATTTTTTGGCATAAATACAGGCGTGATTCAATTAAATCTTATTCATTCCCTTGCAATAAACTTCATTTGCATGAAAAGCAGAGTCCATCAGCGTTAATTAATCGCATTTACATCATTTGCATCAAGGGTTTCCCCAAGCCCTCCAAAAGACCCAAAATGACCCAAAACTTCCCCAAAAAGTCCCCAAAATGACCCAGGACTGCCCCAATTTTCCCCAAATCCCCCCAAACTGCCCCCAGATCCCCCTTTTCCCCCCTAAAAACCGCATTTTCCTCCATTTTCAGCCATCTTTTCCATATTTGGTCATTTTTCCCATCTAAAGCCGCCTCATTTGCATAGCAGCCGCGGCCCCGCCCCCAGGGGCGTGGCCTAACGGGCGACTCCTCCCCCAGCAGGCGGCGCATGCGCAGCTCCTGCTCGGCCTGGCTCTAGCCCGGCAGGCACTGAGACCTCCCGGCCACTAGGTGGCGCTAACGCAGTGGGATTTGAGGCGATCTGAGGGCTTTGGGGGGAAATGTAGGGGATGATGGGGGTCCCAGGCAGAATATGGGGGATTGTGGGGTGAATTTGGTGGATTTTGGGGATCCCTGAGGGGTTTGGGGGCACCTGCAGTGGATTTTGGGGTGAATTTGGGGGATTTTGGGTGTCCCTGAGCGGTTTAGGGGGATCTGAAGTTGATTTTGGGGTGAATTTGGGGGATTTTGGGGGTCCCTGAATGGTTTAGAATGATCTGAGCTGGATTTTGGGGTGAATTTGGGGGGTTTTGGGGTGACCATATTTGTCCCTGATTAGCATAAAGGGCGTGGCCACACCCAGTTATCACGGAGCCTTTTTAGAATCAAAAGGGGCGTGGCCTAACACCAACATCCACACTCCAACCTCATTTGCGTATAGTCGGTGAATATTCATCATTTTTTTGCATAAATACAGGCGTGATTCAATTAAATCTTATTCATTCCTTTGCAATAAACTTCATTTGCATGAAAAGCAGAGTCCATCAGCGTTAATTCATCGCAATTGCATCATTTGCATCAAGTGTTTCCCCAAGCCCTCCAAAAGACCCAAAATGACCCAAAACTTCCTCAAAAAGTCCCCAAAATGACCCAGAACTGCCCCAATTTTCCCCAATTCCCCCCAAACTGCCCCCAGATCCCCCTTTTCCCCCCTAAAAACCGCATTTTTCTCCATTTTCAGCCATCTTTTCCATATTTGCTCATTTTTCCCATCTAAGGCCGCCTCATTTGCATAGCGGCCGCGGCCCCGCCCCCAGGGGCGTGGCCTGACGGGCGACTCCTCCCCCAGCAGGCGGCGCATGCGCAGCTCCTGCTCGGCCTGGCTCTAGCCCGGCAGGCACTGAGACCTCCCGGCCACTAGGTGGCGCTAACGCAGTGGGTTTTGAGGCGATCTGAGGGCTTTGGGGGGAAATGTAGGGGATGATGGGGGTCCCAGGTAGAATATGGGGGATTGTGGGGTGAATTTGGTGGATTTTGGGGATCCCTGAGGGGTTTAGGGGCACCTGCAGTGGATTTTGGGGTGAATTTGGGGATTTTGGGTGTCCCTGAGGGGTTTAGGGGGATCTGAAGTTGATTTTGGGGTGAATTTGGGGGATTTTGGGGGTCCCTGAATGGTTTAGAAGGATCTGAGCAGGATTTTGGGGTGAATTTAATGGCGATTTTTGCCTGACAATGTTTGTCCCGGATTAGCATAAAGGGCGTGGCCACACCCAGTGATCACGGGGCCTTGTTTGAATCAAAAGGGGCGTGGCCTAACACCAACATCCACACTCCAACCTCATTTGCGTATAGTCGGTGAATATTCATCATTTATTTGCATAAATACAGGCGTGATTCAATTAAATCTTATTCATTTCCTTGCAATAAACTTCATTTGCATGAAAAGCAGAGTCCATCAGCGTTAATTAATCGCATTTCCATCATTTGCATCAAGTGTTTCCCCAAGCCCTCCAAAAGACCCAAAATGACCCAAAACTTCCCCAAAAAGTCCCCAAAATGACCCAGAACTGCCCCAATTTTCCCCAAATCCCCCCAAACTGCCCCCAGATCCCCCTTTTCCCCCCTAAAAACCGCATTTTCCTCCATTTTCAGCCATCTTTTCCATATTTGCTCATTTTTCCCATCTAAGGCCGCCTCATTTGCATAGCGGCCGCGGCCCCGCCCCCAGGGGCGTGGCCTGACGGGCGACTCCTCCCCCAGCAGGCGGCGCATGCGCAGCTCCTGCTCGGCCTGGCTCTAGCCCGGCAGGCACTGAGACCTCCCGGCCACTAGGTGGCGCTAACGCAGTGGGTTTTGAGGCGATCTGAGGGCTTTGGGGGGAAATGTAGGGGATGATGGGGGTCCCAGGTAGAATATGGGGGATTGTGGGGAAAATTTGGTGGATTTTGGGGATCCCTGAGGGGTTTAGGGGCACCTGAAGTGGATTTTGGGGTGAATTTGGGAGATTTTGGGGATCCCTGAGGGGCTTAGAGGGATCTGAAGTGGATTTTGGGGTGAATTTGGGGGATTTTGGGGATCCCTGAGGGGTTTAGGGGCACCTGAAGTGGATTTCGGGGTGAATTTGGGAGATTTTGGGGATCCCTGAGGGGTTTAGAGGGATCTGAAGTTGATTTTGGGGTGAATTTGGGGGATTTTGGGTGTCCCTGAGGGGTTTAGAGGGATCTGAAGTGGATTTTGGGGTGAATTTGGGGGATTTTGGGTGTCCCTGTGGGGTTTAGAGGCACCTGAAGTGGATTTTGGGGTGAATTTGGGGGATTTTGAGGGTCCCTGAGGGGTTTAGAAGGATCTGAGCAGGATTTTGGGGTGAATTTGGGGGGTTTTGGGCTGACCATTTTTGTCCCTCATTAGCATAAAGGGCGTGGCCACACCAGTGATCACGGGGCCTTGTTTGAATCAAAAGGGGCGTGGCCGAACACCAACATCCACACTCCAACCTCATTTGCGTATAGTCGGTGAATATTCATCATTTATTTGCATAAATACAGGCGTGATTCAATTAAATCTTTTTAATTTCCTTGCAATAAACTTCATTTGCATGAAAAGCAGAGTCCATCAGCGTTAATTAATCGGATTTACATCATTTGCATCAAGTGTTTCCCCAAGCCCTCCAAAAGACCCAAAATGACCCAAAACTTCCCCAAAAAGTCCCCAAAATGACCCAGAACTGCCCCAATTTTCCCCAAATCGCCCCAAACTGCCCCCAGATCCCCTTTTCCCCCCTAAAAACCGCATTTTCCTCCATTTTCAGCCATCTTTTCCATATTTGGTCATTTTTCCCATCTAAGGCCGCCTCATTTGCATAGCGGCCGCGGCCCCGCCCCCAGGGGCGTGGCCTGACGAGCGACTCCTCCCCAGCAGGCGGCGCATGCGCAGCTCCTGCTCGGCCTGGCTCTAGCCCGGCAGGCACTGAGACCTCCCGGCCACTAGGTGGCGCTAAGCCAGTGGGTTTTTGAGAGGCATCCTGGAGGGACTTTTTTTTTTTTTTTTTTGGGGGGAAATGTAAGGGGAGTGTGGGGGTCCCAGGCAGAATATGGGGGATTGTGGGGGGAATTTGGTGGATTTTGGGGATCCCTGAGGGGTTTAGGGGCACCTGCAGTGGATTTTGGGGTGAATTTCGGGGATTTTGGGTGTCCCTGAGGGGTTTAGGGGGATCTGAAGTTGATTTTGGGGTGAATTTGGGGGATTTTGGGGGTCCCTGAATGGTTTAGAAGGATCTGAGCAGGATTTTGGGGTGAATTTAATGGCGATTTTTGCCTGACAATGTTTGTCCCGGATTAGCATAAAGGGCGTGGCCACACCCAGTGATCACGGGGCCTTGTTTGAATCAAAAGGGGCGTGGCCTAACACCAACATCCACACTCCAACCTCATTTGCATATAGTCGGTGAATATTCATCATTTTTTTGCATAAATACAGGCGTGATTCAATTAAATCTTATTCATTCCCTTGCAATAAACTTCATTTCCATGAAAAGCGGAGTCCATCAGCGTTAATTCATCGCATTTACATCATTTGCATCAAGGGTTTCCCCAAGCCCTCCAAAAGACCCAAAATGACCCAAAACTTCCCCAAAAAGTCCCCAAAATGACCCAGAACTGCCCCAATTTTCCCCAAATCCCCCAAACTGCCCCCAGATCCCCCTTTTCCCCCCTAAAAACCGCATTTTCCTCCATTTTCAGCCATCTTTTCCATATTTGCTCATTTTTCCCATCTAAGGCCGCCTCATTTGCATAGCGGCCGCGGCCCCGCCCCCAGGGGCGTGGCCTGACGGGCGACTCCTCCCCCAGCAGGCGGCGCATGCGCAGCTCCTGCTCGGCCTGGCTCGAGCCCGGCAGGCACTGAGACCTCCCAGCCACTAGGTGGCGCTAACGCAGTGGGTTTTGAGGCGATCTGAGGGCTTTGGGGGGAAATGTAGAGGATGATGGGGGTCCCAGGTAGAATATGGGGGATTGTGGGGTGAATTTGGTGGTGCCAAAGCGATCCCTGTGAAGAGTTTAGGGCACCCTGGTGGATTACAGGAATTTGAATTAAGGAGATTTGGGGATCCCTGAGGGGTTTAGGGGCACCTGAAGTGGATTTTGGGGTGAATTTGGGGGATTTTGGGGATCCCTGAGGTGTTTCGGGAGACCTGAAGTGGATTTTGGGGTGAATTTGGGAGACCCTTAGAGTTCAGAGTTTAGAGGGATCTGAAGTTGATTTTGGGGTGAATTTGGGGGATTTTGGGTGTCCCTGAGGGGTTTAGAGGGATCTGAAGTGGATTTTGGGGTGAATTTGGGGGATTTTGGGTGTCCCTGAGGGGTTTAGAGGCACCTGAGGTGGATTTTGGGGTGAATTTGGGGATTTTGAGGGTCCCTGAGGGCTTTAGAAGGATCTGAGCAGGATTTTGAGGTGAATTTGGGGGATTTTGGGCTGACCATATTTGTCCCTGATTAGCATAAAGGGCGTGGCCACACCCAGTGATCACGGGGCCTTGTTTGAATCAAAAGGGGCGTGGCCTAACACCAACATCCACACTCCAACCTCATTTGCGTATAGTCGGTGAATATTCATCATTTTTTGGCATAAATACAGGCGTGATTCAATTAAATCTTATTCATTCCTTTGCAATAAACTTCATTTGCATGAAAAGCAGAGTCCATCAGCGTTAATTAATCGCATTTCCATCATTTGCATCAAGTGTTTCCCCAAGCCCTCCAAAAGACCAAAAATGACCCAAAACTTCCCAAAAAAGTCCCCAAAATGACCCAGAACTGCCCCAATTTTCCCCAAATCCCCCCAAACTGCCCCCAGATCCCCCTTT
>JAVTVJ010003907.1:0-55519 GCA_034509425.1 Eopsaltria australis
GTATTTAATTATTAAAAGGTTTAATAACAGCAGAGTGCATTCAGTCACACCAAAAAGAGAACCTTCTTCATGTTCATACTTAGATTTACACATGTCGCAATAACACAATTCATTTCATAGGAAGTGAATTACAACAATAATGCAAGAGACAAAAGTGCTACAGAAGTCTTTTCTTCCAGTAATTCAAAATATGATGTCTGTAGGTGAAATTATACTGTCACAAACAACTGATATTTCTGTCTCTTATCAGTGACAGGAAGTAGTTATAAGAAAAGGATACCAAGCAAATCACTCCAGATTTCATTCTTCCACTCATATTATATAAAGGCGTGAGTGTGAAATGTTTTCATAACTTGTTCATCATCTGGCCTTTGGGGTTTGCTCTGTTGACAAGGGTTGAGTGATGCTTTTTTATTATTATTTTGTTCTACAGGTTTTCAAGTGATATTGCTGTCAGACAAAAAAAAATTTTTAATGGAACTTTTAAAAAAGAAATATTTCAAAAATACTATATTATTGAATATAAAAAAAATAAAACATTAATATCACCAATTCTCAATTTCTGTTTGCTTTATTTTCTTTTTTCCCTCTCATTTCTGCTTCATATTCATATGAAACACAGTAGGAAAAGCCAAAATAATGTTCAGAAAGAAACTTTGATGCAATTAATATTTTATTGCCTTTCAGTGGCACAGAGCATGGTGAAGTTTTCCTTCTACACTGTATTTATAGATGTCCTTGAATTTAGAAGTCTAACTTAATGAACATATTGCCAGCAGCTTGTATGGGGTTGTTTATTTGACTGTGGCACTTAAAAGGTTTCTCTGGAGAGGATTCCTATGCCTCTAAATAAATAATTACTACAGAGTTTCAGCCATTATGTACAGGTATGTATGAAATTCACAACAAATCCAGTGTTAGTACCTGTTGATGTAGATGGGAAGAGAATTTGCAAGTGTTCTTTCTTGACTGGCTTCTGCTTTGGTTTAGATGTGTTTTTCAGGTTCTCAGGTGGTAAAAAGAAGAAAACTCCACCATCTTGGATTTCCATATTTTCTGATGTACAAGATGCATTCATATTGTATGTAGGATATATCTGCAGGGAATCACACAAGAAGCAGTGGGTTCCTCCTCACAGTCTGGAAGCTTTATGGATTGAGACATGGCACTGTGGCCAAATGGCTCCCAGGTCAAACGTGGCACATCTCTGACCAGTTTAAATACTGACAAAATGAGTATCTGACTGCTCCCATCCAGGCACATACATCCTAGACCCTGCACAACCTGCTAATTATTTCATTAAAAACCACTAATCAAATCAATCTCAAGTGAAGAAAAAAAAATTATGTCTGTTAAGGATGCCAGTTCCTGGTTAAGGACATTTAGAGGCATCTCATACTGATTTATGACAAAAGTTTTGTTTTCTTTCACATCCACAGTGCTACAAAATACTACTAACCTTCATGTTAGGAACAGAAATTCACATCTTGATTTAGTTTCCTATTCATGGGCACCTTATGCCTCTTGAGGCTTCCCAGGTGTTTAAAACATTTACATGGAAGTAACAAATACTACAACCCAATGAGACTTTCCAGGATCTACTGGGAATTTTACTGTGGGTAGGCATTTGCAAAGAGGTTTATGCACAATTCATGAGTACATAAAATGCTCTTATTTATTGGTTAACCCACCCAACAAACAGCTGGACTGTAATCATAGGCTTATCATTGATATTCTTAGCACTTGTAAGACAGACTCCTGATGAATCTCTGATGGCCAGGCATCAGGCACTCATTAGTCAGGTGAGGAAGTGTCAGTCTCCACAGCATTTGGTCTGATCTTTTACCTTGCTGAATTGACATCCCCAGCTCTCTCTTGTTTTTCACTCTCAGGTTTTCATAACTCTGTGTAATGTGCACATGTTTCTCTCTGGAGACCTTCATCTAACAACTACTTCTTAAACTAATTATTTTATCTCTGTGATTTTATTTTACTTAACATAGAATTATAAAATCATAGAATAGTATAGGTTGGAAGGGTCCTTTAAAGGTTTTCTGGTCTAAATTTCCTGCCATAAGCAGGGACATCTCCAATCAAGCTGCTCAGGGCCCCATCCAGCCTGACCTTGAATGTTTCCAGGGATGGGGCATCTTCCATTTCTTTGGGCTACCTGTTCCAGTGCCTCACCACCTTCATGGTAAAAAGCAATCTTCCTCGTATTTAATCTAAATCAACCCTCTTTTACGTTAAGTCATTACCTACTGGCCTGTTGCCAGGATGAACCATTCCAAATCTCAGCCTGTCTTCATGGGAGAGCCCTCCAGCCTCTGATCACCTTTGTGTCCCTCCTCTGGACTTGCCCCAGCAGGTCCATGTCCTTTGGGGCTGCAGAGCTGGGTGCAGCTCTCCAGGTGGGGTCTCATCAGGGGAGAGCAGAGGGGCAGAATCCCCTCCCTCACCCTGCTGGCCACGCTGCTTTGGATGCAGCCCAGGATACAATTGGCTTTCTGGGCTGTGAACTCACATTGCTGGCTCCTTTGAAGCCTCTCCTCCACCCCAAGTTCTTCTCAACAGGGCTGCTCTCAGTTCATCCTGAAGCCTGTGTTGATATTGAGGATTGTCCTGACTTAGGTGCAGCACATTGCTCTTGAACCTGTTGAACTTCATGAGGTTCAGGTGGACGCACTTCTCAAACTTCTCTGCCAAACAGCCACTTATGCCCTCAGCAGATTCAGAAAGCCCTTTGACAATTTCAGAGCATGATGCTTTGATTTCAGATGAGTAGTAGCAAACTATCAAAGCTATTTTTTGTTGATAACATATCCAGGTAATTCTGTATTTAATGCTGAGTGCAGGGAACGTGATAGGACCATGTCACTTTGCTCAAACTGAGAGCAGTGTGGAGAATACTTGGCCACATCATAAATTGTGAGAGATAGGCTATTTTTAAAGAATTACGTATTTTTGTTGTTGTCTGACATTATGTAATGTCTGGCCTTTTATTTTACAGGTCCTGTAGGTAGGGACTCAGATAAACACCTGTGGCAATCATGACTAAATCAGATCTCTGCTGTTTTGCTAGTTGGAGTTCTTTAAGGACATGATTCTGCAACATTAAGGTAACTGGGAGCCTTAAATCCCATTTCAACAGGGATTTGATCAAGCTGCATTATGCTGCTGGACACAGACGTACCCAGGAAGATACGCATAAACTTAAAAGGGATCTCTTATTATCAGTCAGATTTCTCTCAAAATATTGCCTGTCCTCAGCACTATTTAGAACAACATGTTGGCAACTGGGTATTTTAATTCAGTCCTTGCCCAGGTAACTTCCCATTGACATGAACAGAAAAATAAAAACCACTTAAAAATCATGGGATTTGAGGAATATTGCATTTGAGTTAGTAAGTGTTTTATGAAGGAATTGTGTAACTTCTGGAAATAGCAATGACTTCCCCAATAGAGAAGCTATAAGGATGAAATTTTATTATGACCCTAAATTATGATTAGTTTTCTAGGTTCCTCCTTGAATTGGAGACTCCAGGCACTACGAACTGTAATTAAATCCATCTTAATGGGTTTTGACATATCTGTTTGACTCCATACTATGGTCCATTTTCCACAGAAGATTAGGGTAATAACATTTTTTTAAATATTAAGCTTTCAGATTACCAACTGTTCAGTCTAATAGTAGCATATAATTGAAATTCTCAAGGATCACCTCCTTTAATCACAGAGCACATTTGATTTTTATATTGTCTGAGTGCGTAGGCAGTTGGTATATCAGCATCCAAACAATGACCTCCTTTGCAGCGACAGAGAAGTTGCCTTCTCTTGGCACAGCAATGGACACTGACCAAGCACAAATGAGGCAGTACATTTAACAGTGAATGCTATTCAAGGGAACACAGTGCCTTAGAAGTGTTTGAAAAGTTCTTCTCATTATTTTTGCTCTGGCATTTTATGGGGCACTCTTTTCAAGCACTGGCTGTCACTTAAAAAAATAAAAGAAAGAGGAGAAAAAAAGAGGAAAAAAAAGAAGACACATCAAAGGATTAAAATCTATTGTAAGAAACATGACAAATGTAGTCCACAGTTTCCGAATACTTGTCTCTGCCTTGAGTGAAACATAGAGATGTAAGATTTAGTTTCTTAGTATCTGTTAATGTATTGAGTTGGCATGGCAGAGTTTTGGGAGGGCTGAGGAGGCGCTACAGGGGTGGCTTCTGTGAGAAGCTGCCAGAAGCTTCCCCCATGTCTGACAAACAACGCCAGGAGGCTCCAAGAACAACCCACCACCAGCCAAGTGCAAGCCAGTCAGTGACAACTGGTAACCTATCTGTCTGCCGCTTGGTTGCCCACCCAGATTCGGGCAACCGCAGGCCAACATGATCCGGAGTGCTCCTGACCCTTTAAGAGGGGGTGGGACTCTCTGGAGGGTTCAAATATGACCCTGCCAGGGGCTGCTCGCTTGGCAGGTGTTGTGCTACAAGCAGGGACAGGCACAGCAGACTGCTGAAGAGTAATGAGAGGGACTGGTATGGGTATTCTGTGCAGGTTTATTGAAAAGCCTAGCACAGAGGGAGCCCAGGGACCAAGAGCCCCGAGCACCCCCCTGACACGAGCTTATAAGGGAGAACAAGAACCAATCAAACGAGGGTCCAGGGGCGGAGTTAAGGAGGGTCCAGGGTAAACCATCCAATAGGGAGAGAGAGGGGGAGGAGTTAGGGGGAAACAACAAATCAGCAACCGAGTGAAGAAGAACTTTCTAGAACAGGAGGGGTAACTGACAAACTGGGCGACCAATGGGAGAGACTTAAGCATAACCGCCAAAGCCTGGGCTAAACCACTGTCTCCTCCATCCCCAGGGGGAGTTCTCTGGTCCCAGGAGCCCTCCACCAGGGCCCCCCATCCTCTTTGGGACCTTCCGAGGCCTTTGGGCCTTCAATGCAGCAGCTCACAACCGCAACAGTAACCTCTTTTGGACAAAGTGTTTAAGAGGGGGAATAAACCCAATCCCAAATTATTGCGCAGATGTAATTGTGGCCAGAAAAGAGCAGAGTGAGAACACGTGAGAGAAACAACTTTGCAGACACCAAGGCCAATGAAGAAGGAGGGGGAAAAGGTGGTCCAGGTGCCAGAGCTGAGATTCCCCTGCAAACTGTGTCTGTGGCACAGACCATGGTGAGGCAGCTGTGCCCTGTGGCCCATGGAGGTGCAAGGATCCACCTGCAGATCATAGAGAAGACCCATGCTGGAGCAGGTGGATGAACAAAATAAGCCTGTGACCCCATGGGAAGCCTTCACTGGAAGGGACCCGTGGACCCTTGGAGAGAGGAGGCCAGGCTGGAGCAAATTTGTTGATAAATTTGTGACCCTGTGGAGGACCCACACTGGGGCAGCCTGTTCCTGAAGGACTGTACGCCATGGAAGGAGACCAGTGCTGGAGGAGCTCTAGAAAAACTGCAACCCATGGGAAGAACCCACATTGAAATTTTCTGAGGACTGTTTCCTGTGGCGGGGGGGGGGGGGGGTCCATGCAGGAACAGAGGAAGGATTCCTCTCCCTGAGAAGATGCCGTAGCAGAAACAACATGTGATGAAGTCACCATAATCCCCATTTCCTGTCTTCCTGTGCCACTGGCAGGGAGGAGGTAGACCTGGGAAGGAGGGAGGGGTGGGGAAAAGATGTTTTTAAGATTTGCTTTACTTCTCATTTTTTAGCTGTGATTTTGACTGGTAATAAGTTCCCTAAGTTGTGAGCATTTTGCTCATGATGGTAATTGGTGAGTGATGTCTCCCTGTTGTTATGAGCCTTTTATTTAACATTTTTTCTCCCCTGTTCAGTTGAGGAGGGGAGTGATAGAGTGGCTTTTGTAGGTACATGGCCTCCAGCCAGGATCACACCACCACAGTCTCATAATAACATCATTGCACAGGTAATCCAAAAGTAGACAAAAATAAAGCAGAAAAAGATGATCCAGATCACCGTTTACTGTAATTAGGTAAATCTGGCTTACATCCTAATCTTGCTGCTGTGAAAATGTCCCTTTGACTTGGAGAAGGAAAATATATCAGTTCACAGTGAAGGTAGGGAAAGCAGCCATGGAGTGAGTTACTCGGATAAATATTTCAGACTGTATTTTTGGAAGCTGGATGTTTGTAAATATCCTCAGTTCAAGAGAGGTCTGCCAGCTACGATTCATATACACACAGGACAAAAATCCAATCTCACACTAAGATCATTCTTTTCAATAATAAGGCAAGTAGAGTGCCAGTGAAGCATGAATAGCAGTGCAACATCTACCAAAGCATGACTGCTCTACAGGGCATGGGAGAAAACTAATCAGAGGACCAATGACTTCATCACAGTATTCTCTGCTCAGCCTTCCAGAGGACAAAAGTTAAACTCCTGATCAGATGCTTATTTCTCTTGGTGAAGAGAAATTTAGTTAGGCACAAGAAATATAACATTTTTTAGTGGAAGAAAGAAAAAATGTTGCATCACAACCAGGAGTAGCTGGAAAGGGGAATACTTACTAGAAGGTCCTGCTCAAGGCTTCTGAACAACATATGCAAACTTTAATGTTGCATGGCTAAAAATGAGGAAGGTCATGAGTGTATCTGGCTATGAGGAAGGCCAGATTTGTCTGTTAACAATCTGCACTCTCTAAAGGGATTTTGGGACTGAAGGCACCAGCAGGCTCCTTAGACAAAATAATACATGGGTGGGGTCTATGCCCAGCTTGACTCTGCACTTCTGACAGTGATGAACAGCTGCCAGCTCTCTCTGATACATGATATTCATGGATAAAGAGGAGGGTCTCAGACTCTTGTGTGGGGTGGACTGGCGTATCTGAAACAAGCTTTTTGTGAGAACCAAAATCTTGCTGATTTTCATGAAAACTGTGCCAGCTTTTCAGATCAGTCCCTACCCCTCATCCTTACGATACCTAACAGTTTTCTATTTCCTTCTTCCCTGAAAGAGTCATTATAGCATCAGTGATAACAGCAACTGAACAGAAACTCAGAGCTCTCAGTGAGGAGACAGAAAGCAAAATCTGAGTTTATGTTCATCCTCCACATCAGAACTTCAATTTAAATTCAATCTCTGTTGAAGCATTGCATTAGTGTATATATCAGATTAGATATTCACCTTTGTCTTCCTTCTGCTTGGCAAGACTGCAAAGATTTGTCAGCAGCAGCATTTGGAAACCAAATGGCAGAAGCCAAGGATATTAGGCAGCAGCTGAATGGTTTGAGAAACTTAATGCAAAGAAAGAAGGAGGACTGTGCATCCCCCAGGAAGTGTTTGAGGTGCTTGCTGACTCTTCTCATGGTCTTCAAAGAGTCACTAGCTTTAACATCCTCAAGTGCTAGATAACAATGAAAGAATAGCCTTGCTTTGCCTTTCAAGTATACTTGTCTCATGTATTTATGTGGCTATATAGTTGTATAGTCCCATATAGGTAGGTAATTTATTCTTGTCATAGGTCTCACCCATTTGATAAAGGTGGACAGAAAGTGGTGTTAGGTTATAGAAGTTGATTTTTCTTTTGTCCTTATCATTAGAGCTTAATGAGGAAGTTTGTGATTAAGGAAACAAGGAGGCAAGCAACATGCTTCAGGTGACCCAGGAACAAGGTCATGTATCAATTAAGATGAAACTGATGAGCTTAGAACCAAATGGGAAGAACTACTTTTGTTTTCCAGATGCTATTTTTCTGGGTGGCCTCCAGAGCTTTGAAGGGCATTTTTCTCATAGACAAATGATTTTCCACTACAGATGGTGCTTTTAACTCTCCTAGGTCAAAAAATTACAACAATTCTTAGAGGGGGAGCTGAGTCCTTATTTTCACAGATTTCCATTCTCCACTTTGAAATTTCTGATAAAGGAACCTCCCACAGGGCTTAATTTTGGCAGTTAGTTGATACAGCAAACTTTAAACCTATTTAATTTATGGTATATTTAGGATATTAATTTATTCATAGGGGGATGATTTTTAGCTAATAATAAGTTTATGCCTTTAAGACTGCATAGAAATATACAAAAAATATCTTCCTTACTATTTGTTCTCTCTTTCTTTACTGTGACCCACCACTCCCTCCCAAACTTTTGTCCAAACCATTTCTAGTTGGCTCTTCCTAGGATCTAATACTTTGAGCCAAGAAAACAAAAAACAATGATGAAAAACATGCTCAGGCAAAATCTTTTAGACTGTGAAAGAATGAACATAAGAAATTATTTGGAAGGAATGTGGTGCCTGGAGAATTAAATTAGAAAGGCACTGAAAAGATATTTTCCGTACAAAAACATTTTGAGAAAAAATGAAATGGTTCGTGTGAGGAAAATGTAATGAAGAGAAGCAAAATTAATTATTTAGATAAAGCAAAAGAAAATCAAAGTAAAATATATGGGGTCCTTCAGTGTGAGCAATTTATTCATAAATAGACATATGTTCAGAGACTGTTTGTCCACATTGGATTTGTGTAACTCTATTCTATTTGGCAAGATTTAGAATTTAAATGAAGAACACATATGGCAGTTTCATCTCCACTTCTCTGCAAGCATAGCCCAGAACACAGATACCTCAGCTCTACTTGGGAGTTGTGCTTGTGCACCTGTTTGAGCCCAGATTACAACTCCTCAGATGAGAGAAGCATATTTCTGCTGGTTCTGAAATTTCATCACTTTGTACTGTCTGTATCCAGGCATAATTTCTGAGACCAGGTTATGGTATTTGACATAGATTTGAGTATATCCTCGTGGTCTATTAATGTCTGGCAAATACTTTAAGTGCAGTTTGTAGGTACTAAATTTAATTTTATTCAGGGAATATGTAATGGAGTGTTTTCTATAAATTGGTTACGTGAAAATCAAAATTTTCATCAAGAATGCAGCTCGACAGTCCCCTGTGGTGCTGAGATTATGCATGACACAAATGGAGCAAACTAAAAAGAGCATATGGCCATACATTAGCTGTTAAGTGAAGAGAAGCATCCCTCAGGGTCTCCAAGAGGACATGATGCTGTGAGCCCTAAGGAGGAGTTAGGAATATCACCCTTTAACTTGTTTGAGATGTCTGAGAGTAACCTGCAGTCAGTGCTCTGCTTCTCTCAGACTCTGCAAAAGTATGATGATGTGGGTGAATATGAAAAAAAAACTATCTCTGGATTGTGATCTTTTAATCCCTTCTCTGCTGTCAGGACCGTTGTTATCACATCTCAGTGTCACGAGGTGAAAGAGAATAGTTCATTAGATTTCGAGGACTAAAAGCAGGCTAGGAAGAGAGTGGGTGAGCCCCACAAATATCTTTATGAGGCCCCTTCTTTGCTAGTGGAGAACAAGGATGGTGAAAATTAAATGGTTCTCTAATGTAATCATCTTTATGTAGGATCTGGAAAGAAATGTTAATTTAAATATTTTAAGTTTTCGTTTACACCGATGGGGATTGTGATCTATTGGGAGAAATTGTTCAGTCAAGCCCTCATTGGGAAAGAAAGAAAGTAACAAATGTCAGCATCAATGAACAATTTGCCTGAGGAAGAACATAGATGATGTTTCCTCTGGATGTGAAGGGAGCTGAGCATTGATGAGCGAAGACAGACCTATGCAAAAGAAAGAAATCTTGGTCTGTTCAAAATGTTCTCCAAGTCCTTTTTTTATACCCATTTCAATATCAGCACAAGGACTTCACATTTCAGGAGCTGAACTGCATGCTTTAGCCTGCAAGGCTTGTTGGCAGAACATTCTTAAAAGTCTGGTTTGTATTTGTAGAGTGAGTTAATACCTTCTTTGGAGAATTTCACCTGCCCTTTATCTGGTTTATAGGTAGAATTTTATTGCAACCACTCTTGTCATATTTTTGATCTTTTCTGCAACCCCAACTTTCTCTTCCATGATACAAAGTCCTTTCTCAACTCATCTTTCCTGTTTTTCATGCTAGTGCCTTAAGCCTTCTTCAAAAGATTTTACAGTTCTGAAAACCAACATAATACAGTTAAATGAATCTGAATTTAGACTTCCTGTGAAGCAAATTTAGCTCTTCAAATCAACTCTTTCTTTTCTTTTCTTTTCTTTTCTTTTCTTTTCTTTTCTTTTCTTTTCTTTTCTTTTCTTTTCTTTTCTTTTCTTTTCTTTTCTTTTCTTTTCTTTTCTTTTCTTTTCTTTTCTTTTCTTTTCTTTTTTTCTTTTCTCTTTTCTCTTCTCTTCTCTTCTCTTCTCTTCTCTTCTCTTCTCTTCTCTTCTCTTCTCTTCTCTTCTCTTCATCTTATCTTATCCTTTTTAAAAGACTTTTGTAAAGGAATGTCGTAGGCAATCTGGCTTTTATCCTATGGCATGGAAACTTTAGTTTTCTGTGTGAAGGTTAAGCTATATCCGTAAGTTTTGTTGATTTTGAAGGAAGTATCAGGCAGCCTGTAAACAAAGGAGTTAATGGAGCAATTTCCACAGAATATCGCATTTTACAACATTGTCATTTCCAAGAGCATATTTTTAATCACGTGTTTATCCTGGATTAGAAACACAATTAAAAGGACAATCCCCCTTACAGCTGAAAGATTATAACTAACAATCATTCAGTACACACACAGAAGGATTGTTAAAGGCAGAGTAAAATCACCTTTTCTTTTGCTATCCTTTGATTAACATATTCCCCTTAGCTCTAATGTGACTTTTTGTGGACCTGTTTGACAGGATTTTATTATTTTAACAATGATTCCTGTTATTCATCTTGAAAAAGCCTTATACAATTTTTGATCAGTACACAGCAATTTTTCAGAAATATTTTAATCATGCTTACAACAGGCCAAGCTTATGAAAAACGAATTGATTACCTGATTTCTGTCATGGCGAGAGGCTATTGAAATTTGCTGTCATATTGATTAAGGACTTTGGCTTTCTGTACAACATGGGTTCCTTTTATTTCCTGCCTCCGGCCAATACAAGGTACAGGAAACCAGAGATAGCACCATTTGTTGGTAGTGTCTAAGAAATTTATTTTTAAAGTCAAGTTATCAATTAATTTTGATTCTTATTAAATTAACTAGGAAGAGGAAGGGAACCTCATGTATTTTGTCTCCCCCAAGAAAACACAATTCAAATGTGTATGGTTTGTGACCTGTAAATGGAGTGGACATGTTTGTTTGTTTTGGTAATGTATTGGTACTGAGGAAAGCCAGCACCCACCCATGTCACAAGAACTGGGAAGCACATGTGATACAGAATGGTACATGGGAAATCTGAGGCGGAGAGAAAACAAAAATAATAATTTCTGAGCAACTTTCAGAGTACTGCTAGCTAAGAGGTGGCTGGCTTCTCTCTGAAGTGCAGTCTTTGCTGCTGGGAGTGCAGCTTTCAATTTAAGACGTCCTAGTAATAGTTTCAGATTATTTTGAGCTGTTCTCTTCCCCATCACGGAAACTGGTTTCACGCTGTTGTAATTCAAGGAAACCTCTTGTGCTTTGCTGAGACAGTTTTAGACAGAAGAGAGATTCAGAAAAAAATTAACCCAAGCTGAGCATGGGAACATTGCCTCTCCTCTGCTTAAGACCTGATTTCCCCTCACCTCATACTTCTCAGTTCTCTTCTTTTTTAGCCTCAGAGAAGGCAAAAAAGGGATGCGTTCATAGAATATTTCAGTCTGTTTCTACTTAAGTGAACATATATTATCCAGTTATAATTCACAACAGAAAACGTTTGGGCTTTCAACAAGTTTAGTAAAAATCACAGAGGTTTATTTTTAATTTTTTTATCATAACTGTTATTGTAGAACTGAATGGCAAATAATGAATAAGATGTTTGCAAGAATAATTCAAAATACTTCTTTAAATTTATCTACTGGAGGAATTCAGAAAATTCTCATCACATACACACAGATAGAAATTAAAACTTCCTTCTTTTTGGGGAAATAAAAACAGGGTGTAGCCATTTCTAGACATGTTCTTGTACTTTATGAGAAAAAACCAATATGTTAATTTTGATGTACTGGACTCCATAGTTTGGAACTGAATACCTGTAAGAGGGACATAGATGAATGAAGAATTCTTCTCATTCCTGCGAAGGGCTGATGTGTTAATCTTGCTTGCATAAATAAAATTTTCTGATTAAAGTAAAACCCCAGGGGTACCATGATGTATTGAATGGGAGAATGAAAGTTCTGCCTTCCAGCTGGAGTGATATAGCTATTTATTAACCAAAGATGATATTTTCTTTTCCTTTTTCCTCTGCCAAAATAGTGATTGTAGCCTCCTAGCAAGATGAATGATCAAATGATGACATAGACATTAATTTCACAATATAGTGAATATTCTATCCAAGAATACTCCTAAATGTAATAATAAAGCTTCCTCCTTATTTTCTTTTGCTAAACTGAAGTGAAAACATCTGAGAAATAGCATTGGTGTGTGTCTCTACAGATAATTTTATATCCTGATTGTTCTGACACAGAAGATGAATAAAACAAGATTCTCCCCCACAGAATTTTTATTTCTATAAATGCATAATTAAAAGACATGTAATAAATATGTCTATAGTTCTATGGATCACATTTAATGGAGAATTGATCCTGCTTTTAAGAAAGTCTTAAAAGTAGAGTTTTTCCAATAAAAGCAAAATCTGTCATCATTCCTTAAATGGTAAACAGTAGAAGCTGCAATGATTCATCCTTTCTTCAGTTTCATTATTGCCTTCCAGCTTCCAATCTAAAAGCTCTTAGCATCATAATTACCCCTTTTGGCTTTTGCAAAATGTCATGGCTCCTGTTTAGCCAATGGATCACATCACACAGGGCTACAGCTTCACTTTTAAGCGCAGTATTAATAGCTGAAATATCTGTCAGGCTGAATTATAAGCTTGGCAACAAATTGGTCTCCCTTTTGACCTTTCCTGGATTTGCTGTTATTTTGGGGAGCAAGAAGGAGGTCTGAAGCCACATGTATCTGGATCCAAAGACATGCCTACTAAGAGTGATCTAAGCCATCCATGCCCTTTTCCAGGCACCTAAACACTACACTTGTCACTTTGCTAGGCTGTAATTAGTCTTAGTAATTCATAGCTTTGTGTACATTGTGGCCTCACAAATAGAAGTACAGTTTGAAGGCAGAGGTTAAACGGCGTTAAATAAACTGCTATATCTGAATAAGAAAAAAATCTTCCAATAACAGACCTCATATGAGGATTCCAAAGAAGAATGTCTGTCGTTTCCATCTGTATCAAGTAGAACGAAAAACAAATTTTTACCAATAAAATGCTTATTCTCCCTATATTCAACATTTCATTCCACTGGGTTGCTAAGGCATCTATTTGACTTTCATTCTTCCTCTTTCCCCCAACCTTATGAAATATTTTCTGAGTCCCTCAGAAAGTCAGATTACCTCTGTGCAATTAGCAGCCATGCCAGCTTTTCAGTATGGTGAGTCTGATGTTATTTAGCTCTGACATTTGCTGCTCAGCCTTTCATCATGTGTGTGTATGTATCTTAAAGTTCTTCATCTGTTCACAAGCAAATTCTTTTGGCTACCTTGAATAAACAAAGAGCTGTCCTACTAGGACAGGCAAGCTGTGTAAACTGTCAATTTCTCTTAGCAAAGAGCTCTTTTCCAGGACCAGAACACTTTTTTTTGTACAGAATCTGTGTTTCATCCCTGAGAAAAGCCTTCCAACATGAATACAATTATGAAATTTTGGTTTCCCATCCTCTTCATAGAAGATGATAAAGTTTTGATGAGGTACTTCAAACTCCCTGTGGGACTGGTAGCATGACAGACTGTGGTTGTTTAGTGAGAACACATTGGGGAAAGAGAGAACTAAAACTGCTCATAAAGGTACTGATTTGATTCTCAGTATGGCCAACACTGTGATCACACAAAATTAAAAGATTAAAAGCAAAATGAAAATCAAAACTAAAGTTTAAAAATTGCTCAGTGTTTTGTGATCTGTACAAGTGAACTAAAAAAAATACATACTCATGCTAATATTTGAGAAAATACAAGATTGTTGAGGTTAAATCATCCAAAGAAAAGCCCGTCTATTAATGGAATAAAACTGAAATCACACGCATGCTCTTCTAGACGATTGTGGCATAAAAAAATCACATTCTTTGTTATTTATGGACAATAACCCTCTGATAAGGAATGTGACTGGAATTGGGAGTTTATCAAAATATTTGCAAAAACATCAGGTGTTTTACCTGGAATTCTGTATCCTGCTCTGCGGTCTGCAGCACAGGAAGGACATGAACCTACTGGAGTGAGTCCAGAGCAGGGCCACATAGATAATTATAGGGATGGAACTCCTCTGCTATGAGGAAAGGCTGAGAGAGATGGGATTGTAGAGTCTGGAGAAGAGAAGGCTGGAAGGTGATCTCCTTGCATCTTTCCAGTACCTGAAGGGAGCCTACAAGAGAGCTGGAGAGGGACTTTTTACAAGAGCAGTGACAGGACAAAAGGGAATGCCTTCAAACTGAAAGGGAATAGTTTTAGATTAGATGTTAGGAGGAAATTCTTTACTGTGTGGGTGGGGAGGCACAGGCACAGGTTGCCCAGGGAAGTTGTGGAGGCCTCCTTCCTGCAAGTATTCAAGGCCAGGCTGGATGGGGTCTGGAGCAACCTGGTCTAGCGGAAGGTGTCCCTGCCCATGGCAAGGGGGTTGGAATGAGATGGTCTTTAAGGTCCCTTTCAACCCAAGCCATTCTAAGATTCAATGATTTATCAATGAATTTCATTGTTTAGTGAGGTGACTTTGTCTAGGATCTGAAACAGACCACTTATAAGAGAAAAAAACAGGGTGTCTGGCATCTGATCCATCTGAAAACATCAGGGAGCATTGAGAGCCTCCATACAGATAATAGCTTTTTTCCTTTAGTTTATTCCTGTGGAGGGTAGAAGGGTGTGTGTTTTGCTTTGTTTTCCTTGTTTGAGATTCTGAGTCTTGGAGGCTGATCATCTAAATACTGATCAGGCTCAGAAATTATGAAATTTAGGATCTTGAGGAGCTTGATGGTATAGGAACATGGTTTATAATGCAAAGAAATTTTATATGCACTCCCATTTCCCAGTGATACCCTTCAGAATTTGAAATTTTATCAGTTAAAAAAGGGTCTTGATAGTTCAGATTCAGAAGATGAGTCTAATTTTATAACAGTTTCATATCCAGTCAAAAAAACTTGTTTTGGGCATTACTGTTAAAAGAGCTCTAAAAAGATCTTCAGCTTTGTAGCTCCTACGATTAAAAAAAAGTGTTAAAACTCTTCTTAAAATAAAAATGAAAACTTTCTATGCAGATTTACCTTTTATTAATTTATGAAAGGGGCTTTGTTGTTTAGAGAGTTGAAAAATTAATTAAAATAATATTAAAAATGTATGTATTAATTTAATTTTTGTGCTTAGGTGAATGAAGTACTTGGAGTGTTGTTTAAAACTGCAAAAAAATTGATTCGCCAACACACATATTAATACTGATTCTCATAAAGGAAACTGCTTTCAAAATTTTTCCTGGGCTGCTTTTCCCCAAAGGTGCTAATTGTCTTCAATTTTGCAAATGGAAAAAGAAAAACATTGTACTGTTGCCAGAGAGTCTCTCCCTTACACTTTGTAAAGATAGAAATTAATGATTGCCGTGAAGCCTCTGGGTGGGTATTTAGCAGGAATCTGCTTATTTGTGAAAATATTGCCTCTGGGACGATATTTTTTTTTTGCACAAGGAGTTGATGGAAACCAAGTGTGTTGGCTTGATGTTTCTCCTGAAGCTGTAATAAGAAAACAGTAATTCAACATGACAAGCTCCATGTTTTCATATTTAGCATTGTCTATTCAGACAGGTAAGCCTTTTGGGGTCAGCAAGATATTTTCTCATATGGCTGTACATTCATTCCCTTATTTCCTGATACACTTCAGTTATCTTTAAAACTGGAACCATTCTCTTCTGTGTATTTTGGACTCTCAATTTTTAACACCAGGAGTGTAACAGATTATGAGTCCGTACTAACTAAGGCTGCCTCTTGCTGTTATCAGAGGAAAATGTATGACTCAGATTCACCTTTAAGTTCTTAATCAACATATGGTACTGGCCAATTGGGCAAGACGGTGAGACTGATGATCCTCTGTGTGTTTCCAGGCACTTCAATGTTCCACACCTGCTCTTTAGTGCAGGAGGTCAGAAGGATATGAACAACCAGGACTTCGCCTGTGTAAACTGAATTAGAAAGCTGTTTTCAGGATGGCCTGCTTGTATTCCTATATTTTGCAAACTCCCATGACGTCAATGAATTACAGATTGTAGCTGAAGTTCATTTACAGTTGTATTTTCAAGTGATTGCTTTGAAACTTCTGCAATAGATGTCAAAGGTCTGAAACAACTGTGTTGGTGTACATCCCACTGATGCATGAAATCAGCTACTGGGAAATAAACAACCAAAAAACCCACCCCAAGCTAAAATATGGACTAACCTAAAAGCTGTTCAGCTTCATTAATTTTTGTTGGACAATCCACAGACCCCTTTCTTACAGAACAGCCTACTGCTACTCTTGGTCATAATAAACTTTTGATTACTCTGTTTCATCACTATCATGATAAATTGGCAGTTGAATGGTGTTTTGATGTGCTACATCCATATATAATATTCTCCTGATAAGGATCAGGAAAGTAGCAAGGAAAGAGTATCTTTTCCTACATCTCCAAAATCTTTTCAGCTCTTACTTAAAGCAAAAGTTTTTGCATGTATTTATTTGTAAGGTTGCATCACACTGCTTTCTCAGACTTTGTTCCAGTATCTTCTTTTCCTTGCTTCCTGAACTTCTGTCTCTTTCACAGCTACAAAACTTAAGAAAAGTTATCAAGAAAAACAGCTTCAGCTCTCCTTTCTTCCAGGCTGCAATGCTTGGTTCTTAACTGTTTCTGTTCTGTAATTGCTCACCAGATTACAACCCCAGCACAAAAATCCTAGTTGGAAATTATATTCTTAACAATTATCTCAAAACAATGTGGTTTAAGCAATATCAGCAATATCTGGACAAAATTGTAATTAATAAATAGCCTGAAACAACTAAAGTTTCCTCCTGCACCTTGAGATCACATTTAATATAGTTGCTATGATTAAATGGAATTAAGTTACTTCCAAAGAAACTGTTCATATTACCATTTATAGCCTATCTATAAAGACAGGAGGTTGTAATTCTGGCTCATATAAATGATAGACAAAATTTCAACTCAGATATAATTATGATTTGAATTGGCTAGAGCCTATGAAATGTTCTGGGGAATTTCATGTATCTGGAATAGTAAAAAACTCAGAGACAGTTCTGATCTGCAGCTGTTTTGCAAGCCACTTTTCTATTATTGCAAAGAGGTCAAATAAATTCTATCTTTCTAAAGACAAATTCAGGAGGATTCTGTGACTGTATGCAGATCCATTCAACCTCCACTACTTACCAGCTACCCCTGGAATAGCTTGAATTCAATAGACAACAGTGTAGGACAAGAGGTAACACACATGAGCTGAAACACAAAACATAAGAAAAGACTGTCATCAGCAGGGAGGCTGAGCACTGGCACAGGTTGCTCTGAGACATTTGACGTCTCCATGAAAGATGGAGATGCCCAAATACATCCTTGAAAGTATTCAAAACTCATCTGGGTATGATCCTGGGAAACTTACTTCAGCTGCACCTACTTGAGCAGGGGGTTTGAACCAGACAGACTCTAAAGTATCTTGAAGCTTCAGTAATTTTTTTGATTCTGCAATCACCAATTAATCTTTCAAATGCCTAAGTGACTCCATCTGAGTTTAACCACAATGGCTTGAGTTCTGAGCAGAGAGCTGACCAGTTCCTCTTTGTCTGGGAGGTAGAAGATGTGCACCCATAATTAGGAAGCTAGTTTTAATTCTACACTCTGCCTGAGGGGTTTGGTACTTACATCTCTCACCTCTCAGGCTCACTATAATCCACTTTTCATAGCAAAATAATATATATATATATATGTTAGAGCATATGTTATCAAAAGATGACTTAGAGTTTCCCCGTCTTATAAACTCCAATTTCACATTTTCAGTATTCACACTCAAGAGATATATGCCTTCCAGTACAGGAAAGAGAGGAATCTGGATGCCATCAGGGAGACAGGCTTGAGTCACTGAAACATACCTGACTCCAACTACATGCATTTCCTTGGCATTGCCATAACTCTGAAGAATTATTGTGCTGGCTTTTGCACCCTATGACAAGACAACCTGTTCCTCACTACTGTCCAGAGCCTGAGTGCCTGACCTAGAGTCATGTCCACCAGACATTTAGTTGCCCAAGGGGGACAAGTTGCTGCCTTAGCAGTCCCATGACCAAATTCTTCTGTAAATTGAGCCTTTGGGCAATATAGAAAGGAGAGTAAAAAGTCATAGCAGATGCAGATGCAGTTGGCTGAAATGGTGTCCCAAAGGCAGACCTTTTCCTCATCTGAAAATTGTGCTCTTTGTGTTATAATAGTTTGCATAAGATTCCAAATCATTTAAGTCGTATCACTTAGGCATTTTTAAATGTCAGATGAAAGTAGAAGCCAGTGTATTACACTCAAGCAGCTTGTTCGGACTTGCATTTTTGTTTTTTAGGTATCTAGAGTGATCATTTCATGTTGACAAGGTAGTTGTTGATTAAGCTGAGCCATGAAGTAGCAGATCCAAAGGAGATGATAAAAAGTTTAAATCCCTGGCAGAAGGTTGGATAAAACCTTTTTGTTGTCTGAGATATACTTGTAAGTTAACTAATTGTGAAGGGATAATAAATGATTTAATTATTTCCCATCTGTTAGTAATTCAATTAGATCCTGCTCAGTTTGCATAGCTGCAGTCCTTTCATCACTGTGCTTTGCATTCCCTACCAAGTCTGAAGTCCCCAGAGTTAAGCTATGTTATTACTCTCTGAGGTAAAGATGGGAAAGAAATTTAAAAGCATTCTTCTCCCTTAAATCCATCATGTCTGTATTCTTACCATTGCATTTACGGCATCTTTTTAATATAATAAGTACTGCATTAATTTGGTTGAGGGATAAAACAGACCCAAACAAAACAACAATGCCTGTACTGGTTTTTGGAAAAAATTATTATAAAAAAAAAATTGTTGAGAACTTTGATGTGAAGATTTAACTGTACACTAAGTACACTTAAAAATGCCTATTCTCAGAGTAAGAACATAAAACTAGACAGTTAAAGACAGGGAGTGACTTGCCCCACATATATGGTGAATACACAGAGTATACTCTTCTACATTTTAATGAGAATAATTCATGCTGTTTTTGTAAGACAAAGAAAATTCCATTATTTTTTCTTTATTTCTAGGGCAACTGAGAGAAAGAGCCTTAGTTATAAAGGAAAGATAATGTGAAGAATATTTAGTTCACAAATGTCTTGCTCGTTGTCATTTGATGCCAGTGAAAGAGGAGGAGGTTCTTCCTGCCTGTACCTTGGCTGATGTGTTCATTCAGCCCAGAGGGCCAAAGCTGGGGTGAACTCTCACTGTGAATTTAGGGTGGTTAGGCAATTCTCACAGTTAACATTCTCTGATCTGTGCTTGTTGTAGTGTGCTGGTTTTGGCTCAGGTAAGTTAATTTTCTTCACAGTGGCTCATGTAGAAATGTGTTTTGGAATTTTACTGAACACAGGGCTAACACAGAGATGTTTTTGTTATTCCTGAGCAGGGCTTACACAAAGCCAAGGCCTTTCCTGCTTCTCGTACTTTCACACTGGGGAGGAGACTGGGGGTGCCTGGGAGGACGGGAGGAGACACAGCCAGGACCCAAACTGACCAAAGGGAGATTCCAGACCATGTGACATCATGCTCAGTATATAAGGCGGAGGAAAAAGGAGGAAGAGGGGTACATTTGGAATGTAACCCAGTAACCATTACATGTGATGGGGCCCTGCTCTCATCAGGGTGGCTGAACACCTGCCTGCTATTGCAAAGCAGTGAATTAACCCCTGGTTTTGCTTTGCTTGTGTGTGCTCAGCTTTTGCTTTCCCTATTATACTGTCTTTGTCTCAACCCACAACTTTCTGGCTTTTACCTTTCTGATTCTGTCCCTGATCTGTTTGGTGGGGGAGTAAGCAAGTAGCTGCTTGGGGCTTGGCTGCTGGCTGGGGTTAAACCACATGTAGGAAATGGGATTTATATTTCCCTCCTTAACTGGCCTCTGGGGATGGATGAGGTTTCCAGGAGGTTCAGATGGTATTTCCCTCTCTTCCTCCCTCCCCTCTTCCTTTCCTTCCTCTTCCCCTCTCTTTCTCTCTCCCTCCCTTTCTCCCTGCCTCCATCTTTCCCAGTGCAGCAGTCAGACCTCCCAGGGCAATTTCTCACAATTCAGGTTTACTGACCCACGTAGTTATCATGCACAAAACTCCTCTTTCCTCTGAACCCCAGTTCAAGACTAGAGGAATAGTCAACTACCTAACTTCCACAAAAATCAGTTCAGAAATCAGAAATCCCCTAAGGACTTTGACTGCTTTCAACTGCAATAGGGAAAACTCATTTCTAGGAAGAAAGAAAAGCATTTCTTCTTTACATCTCCCATACATGAATGGGCTATAAATTAAGGAATTCTTCACAAGCATCTGTGTCTCGAATATTCTTAAGAGAGAAGAGGTTTTAAAAGCAATTTGCCTATTTCCCCTGCCACTCGCTTAGCATAATTAGGCAACAACTTTGTGCTCCACTTTGTTTTACACTGTCACTTTAAGCTGTGTTTAAGAAGCTGTCTCCTCTTCCCCTCGATAAGATACACTAATTAATTGGGTGACCTAACTGCATTCATTACACAATCATATGAGCTCTTGTATTAATGTATGTAAACCTTAGTAAACAAAACAGAGATTTTGCCTTTCTTTCAAGCCAGCTGTCTTTTGATATTGTATTTGCCTTTGAAACTATGCAGCAAGTTCTCCTGGAAGGGCATATAGGAAAAAAAATCATTATAATCTTTTTCAACTCTATGACTGCTCTTCCCTCAGATATGAAAAGCCTCAGGTGACATGACTTAGGTCAATTGTTTCACTTATCAAAAATAGGTAACATAAGCCCTCAACAAATCTGTGTGCATGGTTGTTTTTGACCTCTTATTGAGCCCTTGTCAATTGTCACTTTGACTCACAGTCCTATATTAAGAGGTTTGAAAAATATTGTTTGCTGGGGCAGATTCATATTGACACAGTTGGGTTTTTTTCAGCACTATATCATCAAGTTTATGTTTTGCTGCCCTGATGATCTAACACATAAAAATATAGCACCAGCCAAAGGACAACAGCAAGGAGCGTGTTTTCTTTTCTATGTCATTTTACTTGTGCTGAACATCAAAAGTTTTAGACTCCATGTGGGCCCTGTAGACCTTAATGCTGAAAGACAATTTCTGTCTATGTGGGCATCTGTAAATACATAACTATTCAAAAAGTAAGCACATGCACATTTTCTGCTCTGCTAATCCCACTTAACACTATGTAAAGTGGCATTACATCATCTGAAAATCCTTGTTAAAGGGTATTTTATTACACAAAAGCTTTGGAGTCAATTGTAATTTGTAATTGTAAATATGTGCCAAAATTGTAATTTGTTCAATCTCATCTTTTTACCCCCAGGACAAAGAAAGAGAAGGAACATGTGCTGGGTCAAAATGGCTGTTTAAGAGTGACAGGAGTGTGATAGAGGCCTTAGCCTAGTAATATACATTAGATATGAACCATCTCTGCTTTAACGTGTACTGAGATTGATCAGTCATGGGTCATGAAGAAGGCAATTGCAAATGGATCTTTACCACCTCTCTTTATCACAAAAAACAAAGTAAAGCTCAAACCCAGTGGAAAATCAAGGCAAGACTATATCATGATAAATACAGATATAATTCCACGTTTACAAAGGAAAAGAATAAATGAAAATGACAAATATGCATCCAACATATAAACAGGACAAACATTTTTATGTGGTAAGCTACTAAGCCGTTTTCGTTAGTGGTTTACTTTACTGTATCTTTGCATATTATCTTTCTCCTTTTTACTCACTCTGGACTTAGTTTTCCAAACTCCTGATCCACCTCAAATAAACAAATCCCAGAAAGTCACTATTGGAAAAAATGTATCTAGTTATTTTTGAAGAAGTATTTACCGTGTTCTTGAAATGTACTAAACCCTTTGTCTACATGCAGCCAGGAGAATATTTGAAATGCGTGTTCAGCAAAAGCTTTTAGCTGGAACTTTTTAAAAATTTTTTCAAAACATGACTGCTGGAGCCTGTTGGGATTTTATTGCAGGACATAGATTAGTCCTTCAGAGCTCACTGTTTATATTGCAGGTACTGCAAATCTGACATCATACCTGTACAAAAAAATCACACGCGTTGAATAAAACACATTATTTTTATTTAACAGTTTTATCAGTCCCTATCCTGGTTCCAAGAAATGCCTACTTCAGTGCACAACAATGAAATAAAATAGCAAGTCACCAACTTGTTTAACAGTGATCAGAGGGCAGCTCTGTGACAGCTGCTTTGCTTGTCTGCCAGTCTGGCTCTGCAGCAGGATGTGCCAGCCCCAGGAGCACCTGAGTAGGTACCTGGACCTGCTGGTGAGAGGAGCTGAAATGGGCAGCTCGGTCACATCAGGAACAGTGCTGAAATCTAAAGTGTTTGAAAGCCTCATGGACGTTTTTATTATTTATTTTATTTTATTTTATTTGTTATTATTTAGTATTTGAAATGTAAAGGGTTCTTATCCATTTTCAAGCTACATCTTTGAAAAGCAAGATAACACCTCTGAGAAAGAATGACCAACCATAAATTATTCTTATGAAATATATCTTACATTCTCTGTTCAGCATTTCTCAGGAAATGAATATTGCTTCAAGCTCTGAGTATCTGACCTAAAACAAACAAACAAATAAGAAGTCAGAATGGCTTGATAAGACTTCTGAGTTCTCCTAAACTCGGCTAGTATTAAACCTGCTATTAAGAAATATAAGCTGCAAATTCCACTACTTATGAACTTGATACTGTGCTCTGGTCCAATCAAAATAGACTTTATTTACACTGATTTAGTGGCCTTATGAGATTGCCTGGTTGCTTGCCTGAGTTCCCTCAGCAGGTGAAATTACTTGCTGAGCTGAACAAAATCATGCTGGGGAATAGCTGTGCCATGTCTTGCCAGTATTTATTTAATGTTGTGTTACTGCTTGAAAATGAAAAGCATTTATTTTTAAAACATAGTCCATGTGATTAAGACCTATAAAAGCAAAAGAAAAGTCTGGGTAACAAATGAAACTATAACTTACATGCTGGTTTTGATGTCATTGTTTCTACTGCTTCAACAGCAGCTGCCTTGGTGGTTTTGCAAACTGCAAAGTGTATGTTGGTTTTATATCCCTCCCTTTCTCTAGTTATAGGTCCCTCTCTAACTGCTGGCATGCAGGCTCGTTAAAATCTGTGTACCCTGAATTGCTGTTGGGTAAGGCAGGAAAGTCATGTATCAGTCATGACACCTATATCTGGATGTCCTTAGGAGCCATAAATCTCCCTGGGATGGGTCTAAAGAATGGTACAGACACCTGCCTTCCTGACCTCTAAATATCCCAGAGGACTGAAACTCGTTTGTTTGTGCTAAAATAGCAAATTCAAGCCCAGCATGTGTAATATCCTTGCTCTGAAGAGCTTGCATTAAGACACAGTGTCTCATTCAGGTGATTAATGTAGATGTTAAGCAATATTGGCCCTAATATCAACACTATCCCAGGCAAAAAAAAATATATACCCGCCTCCAAACAGACGTACTGCAGATCACAACCACCAACTGGCAGTTCAGCCAGTTTTGCAAATTGGTATTCAATACATGTTATTGTACTTCAACATATGAGGCTGCCCCAAGACATTGTAGAAAATTTTGCTAAAGTTGAGACAAAAATCACCCAGTCCTCTTTCCTCCTCCACCAAGCAAGTAATGGTAGGAGGTTCCAAGTCAGAGATGACTTTCTGCTCATAAATTCATGCTGACCACTTGCAAATACCTTCATGTCCTCCATGTGTTTGGAAATTGGTCCCAGGATTATTTGCTTCACCATCTCTCTAGGGCCTGAGAAACAGCTGTAGTTCCCTGGACCCTGCCCCCTGCCATTTCTGTAGGACATTTGCTTTTCCTCCAGTCCACAGCATCCTCTGCTGTCCATGTTATCCCTAAGTTCTATTTTTTAAGTTTCTTTCTGAAAAGTTAAACATAAGGTACCATTATCAGCACCAAGCTTCTGTTCTAGTTCCTTCATTCTTCCTTCCTTTTAGCAAAGCAGGTCTTTCTTCATAGCAGTATTTGCTAAGTCATTCCTTAGCTGCTGCAGACCAACCTGTTGAGCAGACTCAGAAGAATAGATGATGACAGTAGGTGCAGGGTGGCTTACTGCAATGCTAAAGTTACAGCTATAGCCTTGCTTTTGTATTCCCATTCCAAAATAATTTGTTGTACATCACATAGGGTCCTGATTTTCCAGGCTCCTTTCCCAGAGATGCACTCTGTCATTTCATGACTTTGGGGGTAAACAAGCTGTATTGGTATGTATACACACACATATACATATACCTGAAGTGCTTTTCTTCTCTTTTGGCTAAGCACTTTGAATTGTAACATGAATATTGGAAGAAGTTCTGCAAACTTCAATTTGCAAGTCCTATGAACCACTGTTGTTTACAATATGCCTCTATCTATATAAAAATTATTGGCAGACAGTGGAAAATATACTGAAAATTACTGGCTGCATCACACAAGGGCAATGTTCTAGATGGTTGAATTTTAAGCTATTGCACCCCAAAGCAAAACCTCAAGCTTTTTAAACTACAGATCTCTAATTATGGCACAATTCCATGAAAAGATGCAGACATGAAACTCACAATACACCCTGAATAACATGCAGCTTAAGCCTCATACTGACAGTGCATCCTAGTTCACTTGCCAAAGCAAACAACACAGGAGAGTGATAGATATGCCACTATTCCATGATTTTGAGGACGAGTGCAAATACGTTTGACATAACTAAAAGGCTGTTATCTTTAACCTGCAGCCTTGGGTACAGTCAGTTATCACCATCTGCTGTCTAAATATTAAAGTTCTTAAGGATGGAGTATTTGAAGAACATATCTGGGACAGGAAAGAAAATAGTAACAACAATGGTGGCAATAATAATACAAACATAATAAATGACAGGAAAAAACACATTCATGTGGAAGCTGAAACTTTATCATGTGTAGGAACCTCTCCTCCCATAAAGAGATCAAATTTCAAGGGGCTGAAGGTTTTCAGACAATCTGCTTTGTGGTGGATTGTCTATTTATGTGCTAAGCAGAATACCTTTATTTCCTCTAAATGATTTTTCCAATGCATTTGAGAAGATTGTATTTTTAAAAGTGCTTCCAATCTTTTAAATCAAAAGCAAAGGAAGTAAAAGAAGCAAAGATCAAGGATTTGATATCCCTAATAGGGGAGATATATCCTGCTTTCAGAAAAACTCTATGAAATCAGGTGTTAGAATTTAACTTCTCTATAGCTGCAACATTGCAAGGGCATGAACAAAGCTGAGTGGTTGCTGATGATTTCCTTTGATTTCTCTGCACCTAATCATACTCACAATAGTAGAGGCTCTGTCGTTGCAGGAGCTGACAGAATATAGTGGCAACCCAGAGAAACACCTTCTGTAGCTCTGTTCTCAGAACTACAAGTTCTCAGAGAATCAATACAACAAATGAAATAGCTTTGTTCCTCACATATCCAAAAGCTTTTTTGCAGTTAGTGTCTCTATCCCTTTCATTTTAAATCTGACAATATTGCTATTAAGATGCAGAATAGGCTTTTCAAGTATTGTACGTTTCCTCTAAATTTCAATGACCAAGAGAATTGCAATGTTTATTTACTATGTGGCTGGGGGCTCAGAAGGCTACATACAAGTTTATCACTTGTATTTTCACAGCATATTTTTGCTTCAAATTCAGTGATCCATTTAGCTGCAGTAGAAGGTCACTGTTACTAATTTACTCTCATTTATTGGTCTCAGTGACAGAATTTAATTATTTCAGCCTAGTTCATAGTGGGAGAGCAGCTGCAGTGCTTAAAACACTGTAATGAAAACCAGTAAACCCTCACCTTGTCTCAGCAAAAGACTGGGAATACAGCAGTTAAACTTATGGCCTGTCATCTCAACTCCAAAAAAAGCCACGTGCATTACCTTAATAAATTGGAGAATTCATCTGTCTTACAGCTGTGTAATTTTTCTTTATATTAGAGCTGTCACTCACTAATATCAATGGAAGCTTTCCTAAAATTTGAGGAGGGTGTTCCATTGAGTAGTGTAAGTATAGAGAAGAAGGGATCCTTTGAAACAGGATCCACAGACTGTTAGATAAGGCTTGCAGTGCTTTTAGAGGCCGATGTGCTCTCACTCAGTCTAGAAGGGATAGTACACTGAAGCCAGTGAGAACTGCAGGGATAATAAGCTGGATATGACATTATCAGAGAGAAGGATCTGGCTTATTGATTCATTCTAGGATAACAGGCAAAATGGCAGGAAATCTAAAAGAGCAGCTAACTTTTCTTCCACTTAAACATGTGAATAGCATCCTACACAGCCTGGTTGCATCAGATGAGAAAAAAAAAGGCCTCCAGAAAACAGGACAGACATAAGGCATTCTTGGCTAAAGGGACTGGCTTGTCAGCCTGGCCAAACTCAGCAAATCAGCTCAGGTTCAAATTCAATAAAATGTTCCACTGTATAGTTATTCACCTTAATAAACTCTTCTTTTACAGACTTATGTGTGTTTTGGCAGAAAAAGAAATGATAAAAGCTGTGTACTAGAGCACCTCTGCAGTAATTCCTTCTTATCCAAAGACAGAGTTCCCTGTGAAAAGTCCCTTTCCCTTTCCTTTTCCAGGAAAATCTTATTTAATATTCCTGAGTAACATTGAACATGTTAAAACAGAATGCTAGTCCTTAATTCTTTAATTGTGTTCTTATTGAAGATCTAGAGGCAAAACCCATTGCCACTGCAGAAAAGAGATAATACTGGAGATCCTTTTTGAAAGGATGTATTGCAAATGAAATTGCATGATAAGAAAACTGTTCATCACAACAAAGTTGCTAGAAAATGATTTCAGGAATTTCCAAGAGAAGTTTTAGAAAAATCTAGAAGTCAGAAAACCAGAAGAGTGGTTCTAAAGTAAGAAAATGAAATAATTTGAGAATATATTAGTAATAGCATTAATACATTTACTGTCTTTCATACATGAAAAGAATTCCTAAGTTTCCAGTCCCTCAGGAACTGTTCTTTTGTAACATTCTGTTCATAATTTGTTGTCAGGATATTTGACAACTTGTTAAAATTCATGGAGTATCTACCTTTTCACTCATGAGAAAAAATGTTCCATTGCATCCTCGATGTTTTGACATAACAAATAATTCACCTGCTTTTACATAAAAATATTAAGTATTCTGTAAACAATAATTATCGACTGGACTATGTAGGTTCTCACTATTCACAGAATATACCAATAGACTCATATTTGCAGTTTGGTCTTTGATTAACTGAATTTGTCTTCTGGACTAGTTCTTATCGGCTGCCCATGAATGAGTTTAAACTGTCAATATGGCCATTCACACAACAAAAAAGGCTTTTCTTCTTCATCACTTGCTTACTATTTCTGGAAACACCCACACTGGTGTGGTTCAAGCTGTGACTACCACAGATCTAATTTTGCAAACTGTAATTTCCAAATTTAACTTCTTAAGGCAAGACATTTGTTTCACTGGAACAGAGATTTAAACAGTTCTGGTTATCTTCAAAGGGGTGCATGTGTGGAGTATAGATATTTGTGGAACAGGCAGATAATTTCACGATCTCAGAAATGAGTGAATGCCACTGAATAAAGTGAATTTCTGTTAATCCATCATTGGAATTTTCATTCATGAAAAGGAAAATGATCACTTTTTATAGTGGACCATCACATTAATTTGTAACATCTTTGGAGAGAGGCACTTTCTTTAAATAAAGGTTATTTTAAATTGTCGTAACACAAGTGCCTTTCTCATCAATTTCACCCAAAATGGTCTATTATTCAAGGAACAAAACTAAATTTCTGAAGTTTTATCTCACTTAACCAAGGCCTGAATCCAACATATATGACATCAAAAAGTCACAGGTGATTCAGATATGACAGATATTTGCTTTGAAAGTGTAATGAAAAATACATGGCACTGTTTCATACAGAAAATCTTTTCAGATGAAGAAGAAAAGGCTCAGAGAGCTATTTTATGCTAACCTGATAACAGCAGTGAACAAGAAAAAATCACTTTCTACTGCATGGTGAACTAGAAAGATTGAAACACTAGGCAAAACACCACTCATTTTAAGGGAACAATAAGGATTTTGATTGCTAGGGAGTTAGCAATATGACATTTATCCTTAACCCATTTTTAAACCACATTTTATATGTACAGTTTATAGTCATAAGGGAGACCCAGATGAAAGAGGCTGAAAAAGGGTGTTCTGGATACTTTTGTCTTCACTTGCCTGAAATCAATAAAAACTCTCATCAGCATATCATGTTCTGGCCTTGCATCCAGATCCGTTCTTTCTTTCCCCATATGGATAATGTCTGGCCAGGAAGGAAATTACTACATTTTCAACTACAGGGATGAAATCTGGGTTAATGGAAACTTGGTTGAGTTACTTCCTCCAAGTTAATGACTAAAGAGAGCTTTTCAGGAGGACAGCCAGTAAAAGCCATAACAACCTAAAATACCAGCAACATGGATTCTCAGAAAGCTGTATTCTGTTTCTGTGGAATTTGGGAACTGAGGGTTAACATCACTTGAAAAATAGAGATTAAATATTTGAAAAATAAAACAGGTTTTGCCTTTATTCACCTGATCTGATCTGTTAAGAGTCTCAGAAGCCCCACTGAGCCAATATGTTTCCTAGAGAGTATGCAGGGAAGTAGTTGAAATGCTGAGAAAACAGCATTTGAGGGGCCATCGTGTCTCTTTTCAGATGCCACTGAAAATTGTCACCTTCCAATATGGACAGCTTCATACTTTCATTCTTACTGTTCAGTTCAAGTTTTCTGTACACAATGCAGAAGTTTTCTGTTTTACATTGATTTTTCTGCACTTATTACTGAAAGAAGAGCTCTATTTATGACTTTAGGGGATGCAGGAAATACCTAGAAGAGAAAAAAGTAGGTGATTTTCAGGTAGCCACATGAAAAAAAAATAAAGTTCAAAAATTCAGCCAGCCCAGACAATTTCAATTCATTCTATGTATCTAATTTGAATTTACATAAAAATTTACCCTTATACCTTGGGATTTTTATTGGCAGTTTATAAATATATTATTTACAATTTCCTTTGATTTCAGAAGAAACCAATCTTGGTGTGACCTCTTCCTCTTGAACAGATCAAGATCATCTTGATGTGTCTGGATTAGCCACTTGGAATGGCAGTTGCTTTAACCAATTAGAGTACAATATCACAATCTGTTTCTAACAGAAAATTCAGTATGTATTCAGGAAAGTCAATTATATTTCCTTTTTTTACATCTTTCTGTTGTCTGATCCCTCTTTTTCCCACCTGACTATGCAAATTTAGAATTAACTCTCCAAACAGTGTTAGTGCATTGTTTGGTCTCTTTCATGCTGCCTGCAGGGATTGGCTGAGGTGACAGAAATTCTAAAAAAATATTATACCAGTAAACTTAGTTTGAAGAGCAGATGTAAAGGTCCTGCTGATTGTCACACATTTTAGCATTCATTCATAAGGAAGCCCACTACTGTGCATATGTGGGACATGATTTTTTGCTATGCAAAAAGCAAATCTTCAAGCTATTGGATTGGTGCATTTCCCATTGCTGCTCAAAATTCTGTTCTGGATACTTAAACCAGGGAGCTCTCTGTCCGTGGAAAATGCACATCTTCAGTTCCAGTCAAGAGGTCTGATTTGTGCTCTATTCCCGATTCTTCAGCAATTTGCAGCCAATGTTTTCTTTATCGCCACAAATTAACGAGGGAAAGGTTGCGGCACTAATTTTTCTTTCAGTGTGATGTTATGAAAGAGGTAATAAATGGCAAGAAGAGAGAAGGGAAGAAGAAAACAAACCAGGGACTGCAAAGATGAATGCAATATCCCCTTCACCCTCAAGAAATGAAATTATTCTGACAGGGTCAGAGATTCTGCTTGACAAACCATCTTAAATTAATTACCTGCCTGACATTTTAAAGGAAGGTTTCAGATTGTAAATTTAACTCAGACAAAGCATTCTTTTTAATCTTGTCAGTATGCAAACTACTTTGCACTGCAGTCTGTGAATTATTTATCAGAAAAGCAACCCCAAAAGGGTGAAAGGAAAGGAAAATCAGGAGTATTTGATCTTGGGTTCTGCAGGCTTATGTACTTCTCTACCCTAGGTCTGTACCTGTTACAGTTGCTTAAATTCTCTTTGTTTGATGTTGCTGGTATATAGTTCTCACACTGTGCCTCTCTGAAGCCTAAATATATTTTCTCCATTTAAATTACTTATGAAACAGTATCCCAGTGAATAACTGTATCTACTTTGCAGGGAGAAACAAAAGTTAAATAAAGGGGTCAGACTCACCTGTCTTTCTGTTTTATGTCTTTTCATTAGCAAAAGCATGCAGCATTGATGGCTGATGGTTTTTTTCCCTGCACTTGGGTGAAAGTACAATCTGTAATAGTAACTAATCTACAAAGGCTGATTTTTTACTTGTAAATGGCAGAAAACATTGATCCTGTAACAAGCTGTGTAACAGTAATGATGAAGGGATGCTCACCTGGGGTAAAAATACCTCAGAAGATATGAATCCAGAATTCAGTTTTGATATAGGTTTTTTGGTTTGGTTGCGTTTGTGGGGGGTTTTTGTTGTTTGTTTGGTTTGGTTTTTTTTGGTTGGTTTTTGGTTGGGTTTTTTTTGGGGTTTTTTTTTGTTGCTTTTTGTTTTTTTGGTTTTTTTGTTTTGGTTTTTTTTTTTTTTTTGCATAAAGTCACCTAATTTTAATCTCCTGGTTTTTAAATGAAGCCTAGACAACTTCTAATCTCCTATCTCTTGGTCTATTTATGTTGCAAGTTTATTTATTCAACAGTGTTTCATTTAGGCGTTAGTATTACTGCTGAAAGAAAAGACCTCTAAGTGCAATGTAAAAGACAATTATAACTGAGGGACCAAAACAAATCAGAACATGGCTTAATACCTAGTCTTGTCCAATGCTGGACCTTCTTTCTTAGTCACTTTGGGTTTCTACATGATTCTCTGAAGACATCAACCAACTTAGCATCTGATATTTAGAAGAAATTCAGATTTGGAAAATCAGAAAGGGAAAAAAAAACCCATTAACTAATTGTAACAACTTAGACATAAAATATTACTATTCCACATTTTTCACTTTGCGAATGTTTGCTCCCTGGATGTTCTTTGTTAATTTTTGTTGCTTCATGTTTCAAAGGAGTTCCAATATTTTCTGTTTAATCCCTATGTAAGATGAACTTTAGCTGAACTAAGTGGAAAGTTCAGTAGAAAGTCTATCAACTTGCAGAGAGAAATTATAACTCCCTTTTGCTTCTGCCATGTAGCATGAAAAATTATTTCTTGGACCTATGGAAGTTTCTGCATTTTCATATGAGCTGAAATAAAGCTGATGACAAATTTTCACTCTTCTTTGGTTTAGTATGCTACCTAATGATTTGTTATACGATTTTTAATTCTTTAGTATGAAGGAATTTTTTTTCCTATCACCAGACTTTCTTCTTCCTTGGTGTCAATGCTTGAATGTTGCAAGAGCAAGACACAAGACACTTCATAATAAAAATCTGTCTAAACAAAATTTGGATATGCTTTTATTTCACTCCGCAGTCCTAATGAAATAAGTCAGTTCTGACAGATAATTCTGTGTTCAATAAATATTTGTCACATTTCTACTTAGGCTTTTAAGTATCCCAGGCATTTCAAACTTGATTTCAGTTTCCTCTGATAACAAAAAAGAGCTTAAACTCCTTATGAGTTGGTGAAAGATTAATTATGTAGGGCATAAAGTCAGGGAATTGACATCAGTTAATTGCAGGTCTCCCCAGTTTAAGGCTGTATATATTTTTCATCAGCTTTTACCATAAAAATCCAAAGAAATAGTAAAAGGATTGTGTATATTCACCACTATGTATTTATCTACCTGTAAATTCCCCTTTGCAGATTTGTGCATCCATACAAAATACACAATTAAGAAACTGAAGACTTTTGCTTACTGAATATCCCAGGTCCCTCTTTAAGGACATGTAAGTATAAGCTCCAGTGTCCATGGATACATTTTAATTAGGGATTTTGGCTATTGTTTAACTATGATAATTTCCCCTGTGATTTTTGTTCAGCTGATTTCACTTCTCCCCTCGGCTCTGGGGCAAACCTTCTGGAGCATCAGTGCTGGGGCTGTGATCGGAGACCACCCTAACAACAGCTGCATTTCAATGTCTTTCTTCTGCCTGAAGGCTTTTTTACGTTTCCCAACTGATTTGTGAGGGTGGTTAGGAATCATAGAAGTGCAAAGAATTACATTTATCTAGATTTAAATATTATTTTATGCTAATTCCTGAAGCTATTCTTTTCAGATAGATAAAACACATACTCTTTGATTTTTATGTGTATATCAATACAAATTAAACTTCGATGTTCCCTCTCACAGCTGCTTTCAGATATTCTGACATTAGAACTACTGCAGGACTTTTTCAAGATGTTGAAATACATATTTCTAAAGTCATAATGGGTAGACTATACATTCTTCATTTCCTGGGTGGCTGAGGCTGAACACTAGTAGAGAAGTAATACAATTCTTCTATCAAGATGTGCACTGGTGGTCTTGGCTGTGCTCCCAAGTCCAAACCATTCTGAAACAAATTCACTTCTCTGCAGCACCAGCTAAACCTTACCTGTGCTCTGCTTGCTGGAGCATCAGCCTTTCCTGGTTGCTATGCACAAAAGTGGATTTCAGCCACTGTGTGTTCAGACCTTTAGCATTTTAAATCTATTTCATTGACTGTGTGTCTTCTTTTATTTCCCTGAGAGCATTATTATGAGATTCTACTATTCTGGTCTGTACTGAAATATCATTTGTATGGGTTTGGTTTTACTTAACCTTGCATTTTCATTGATCATCTTTGTACTTTGTTCTTTCATGATGACTTTTCTTTACCCTTCACAAAGACCTGATACACATAATGAGATATATGTAGTGCAAAGCAACTGCTGGGTATTGCTCTGGAGCAGCAAAATAGAAGATCTAGCAAAACTTTCCTCTCTGCTGGAGGGTGGTGGTACTTCATGTGGCACATGGAGATGGCATGGAAAAGGAGACAGTCCATAATGAACATTCTATACATTTTTAATATTCCTGGCTTCCCTCATGGCAAAGTGTCCACACTTGTATTGTTTAAACTTTAGTCAGAGAGTGAAAATGTTCCTGAAATGCGGCACAGCTCAAATGAGTGATGCACAGGGGCAAAGCTCTTCTTTTTCCCGATAGGCTAGTATGTAAGCCTGAGGCACTATGTACAGTTTTAAAGAATATTAGGGTCTATAAGGCAGTTGTTTTAGTGTTTAAAACCCACAGTTTGGGGTTAGGGGTTTTTTTGTCAGCTTTCTTTTTTGCTATGTAGTTTCTACCACATAGTTGTTCCATTTGTTTTGCCTATATGCTAACAATTTTTGGTGAGAATGCCCTTCAAAACACAGCATCCCTAACAATCCAGCATACTACCTTTCACCTTGGATAAGGCCTTTATTTATTTTTAATAAATTCCACCTCATTTCTAACACATTAAGCCTCATTATGGTGTAATTTCCCTTGGTATGAAAAGACCTCATTAATTGTTCCATTCAAAACCGATTATCTCTCAGGATGGATGTTATAAGGGAAGTGTAATGGATAAGAGGTTTTTTCCACATTCTGGTTGAGCACTACTTTTTCTCGAGTGATTAGTTTTGCTGCATCTGTGTTTACTTAAGAACCTGAAGCTAAAATAATTAGTAACAGGTGGCTGAGGTCTTCCTGATAATCTGCCTGCTTTTTAGATATATGTCTATACAAAGTTTTCAATTCCCACATTCTGGCTCTTTCTCATATTTAACAGGCTGTAATGAGAAGTAATCTTGTATGGTATGGTACTCAGACTTACGTGGTTCTAGGAGAAGTTTTATTTTAACAATTTTAACTGACTGTATGACACATATTTTACTCTTTAGTAATAACTTACTATGCTTCATCTCTTCCTGTTGTATAGGGGTTTTCATGGTAATTGTTATCTATCGCCTGTTTTTCTAAGAATATGCTTGCATTCCTAGTTTATTTGGTATTTTCACATGTGTTCTTTCCTGATTCTGGTCTCAGGAATTTTCAGTGGACTTAGCCTCAACAGCTGTTGACAAAATTTTTCAGATCCTTTTCTGCTGACTCTGGTAATGTTTAAGAGACAGGTGTTAAGCATTTAATATTGCTGCTGTTGGAAGGTCTTGAGAATTATGACTGAGTTTCTTTAAACTTGTGTATAAAAGATGTTTACCTAAAATGTGGCATCTACCTATCTGAGCTTCTTAGCTATCCAGCTATGAATGCAGTGAGAACAAGAAGTCATTCAGCTGTGCATGATGGGCTGGATATGGTTTACTGACATTTATGACTGCAGGTAGGAGATTGCTACAGCTATTGGAACACTCAGGCAGGGTGGTCCTGTATCAAGTGAAGGATGGAAAGCCAAGATTATGAAACCATCCATGCAGCTACTCCACAGCCAAGTGGTTTTGACATATGCTAGGAATATATGCAGCTATAATTCAAGAGCCCCACTGTGCCCAGATCATTCCAGAGGCTTGAGGTGTAGCTTTCCACATCCCCAGATATAAAAGAGGGGGGTTCGTATCTTTTATTGAAACAATTCCATTTTCTGTAACTACACATTTACTGAGCTACAGCGAGGCTGACATTATATTTTAATGATTGATTTATTCTCCTGAAATGTTTGAGGACATTGATGTGGGAACACTGACATTGAATCAGATGGTGATTGGAATTATTTTTTTCTGAACAATGGGTAAGTGTCTTAAAAAATATTTCAGAATCTTTAAAAATACTTCAGAGATTTGAAGGTGGATTTTTAGAATGTGAAAAGAAAATGAGAAATGCTTGCTGCTGTTATGCAAAGCAGAGGATAGTTCACATTTGCTAAGACAACCTTACACTGGAATCAATCAGAAGGACCTGTGCTAAACAGCACACATGGTTTTACAGGTTTCTCCATTCATTTAGTGTCAGCTGCACCCATCCTGGCAGGAAAACCAACTGCTAACTATGAAGTCTTCTCAAAAAATCTAATTCTAAAGGATGATGATCACCAGGAAAAAACCAACAAACCAAACAAAAACCAATAATCTCTTATTTTGCAACACTCGGAAATACTTAAGCTATGTAATAAGTATGATTTGCTGTCCTTATTGAGGTTTCCATTAAGTTTAACATTATTTTCTAACATGTTTTGAGCATTCAAGATTTTTGCTCTACACCAAATAGGGAATAGAAACCACATACAGAAGCTACATACATCTGCTCTCCCCTCAGTACCCAAATCCGGTGCAAGAAATAAAACATGCAGAGAGGTGGGTGTCTTGGGATTTGCTTTATGTCCTGATTCCCACATTGTCCTAATAGCTTTTTATTCTTAAACAACCATCATTTTAGCAATGGTCAACTTTAAAAATAAATTTATGTGAAATTTTAAAGGAGCAGCTCAGTGTGGAAAAGTTAGTAGAGGCATGCAAATAACATTTTTCTAGTTATAGGGTGAAATGAAGAAGTCTGAAGAACTATGCAGGAAAAATTGCATCGAATAAAATGGAATTGATCTAGAGAGAGATAATGGCATACTTCTATTTCTTGATGTAAAATATTATTAAGAAAGATTATGGTGAATTGTCTTTCACAGTTCAGAGAAAATATACTTATACAAATGCCTGTTTAAATTAAGAATCAATCTGCAGTTCATTGCAAAGTAGTCAAAATATTAGCAGATCATCCATTTAATCCAAATGATTCAGAATAGAAGAAAAAACCCACACTACAGAGTAATGTTAAAATAATTATTATTTAAATTTTTTCATGGAAATATGAAAACCAAGGTCTTCAGGAGCAGAACCTGGCAGACATTGTCATGCCTGACCAGGAGCCATGAGCAGGGGAGGCAACAATCATAACAGGATCTGACAGACCATGCGTCCTTCAGGGGTCCTCCACAGGCTGCAGTGTGATTATCTTCTCCATTGTGGTCCTCCATGGGCTGCAGGAGAGCAACCCTCTCACAGCTGCCATGAAGAGTTCTTACCTTTTCCTAAATGTACTGTCACAGGCACTGCACGAGCACTACTGATGAGCTCAGTTTTGAGCAGCAGTGCTGGTTCAGCTGGAACTGGTTCTGCCCAACATGGGGCAGCCCCTGGTCTCTTCTTACAGAGACCTCCTGTGCAGCCCCTCCGCTGCTGCCAGCACCGGGACATGAACACTCAGCACAAGCTAAAAGGAGGACTTGATATTCCAGTAACAACTAGCACTGTTGCAGAATCAAGAAACCCTTTTTCTCAGGAATAGTGACAGTTCTCTCTTTTCTCTAGAGGTTGAAACATAGCACTGCATCATATTTGAGTTGTCTGCTGCCTCTGTGTGGTTCCCAAGTCAGGTTACAGACTTTTCAGATGCAGTGGTCCAGATCCTCTTTTAGTGAAATGAATTTATTCCCACAATCCAATTACAGAGTAGAGATCCTATGCTCTGATCTGGAGTTATACTTCTCTCTTATATTTTCTGTTCCAAGGGATGGAAAAAACTCTTCTCTATTTCTTTGACTCATTTCTTTTCTTTCACTCTGAAGATTAATAACTAAAATGTGGAAGTATGTGTAGGTAGTTGTGTGTTGTCTGAATGCTCATAGACTGAGTGAGTTTCCCTAAAAGCTCTTCATATCTGAATGGTGACCATTTGTATCATTTGGTGATGCTGTCAGAAATTCTACTATATAATAATCCATGTGCCTCTTTCTGGGGCTGCTACTGAAATGTGTTTTTAAGAGATGTTTTCCTGAATGATTTTGGTGCCCTTTTTCCTGCATTAATCTGCTTTTTTCACCATTATTATTATTATTATTATTATTATTATTATTATTATTGTTGTTTTGTTGTTGTTGTTGTTGTTATTTAATAACTTGTTATTTTTATTATTTTTATTATTTTTATTATTTTTATTATTTTTATTATTTTCTGCCAGATACTAGCAGAATTATACTAATGAACAGTAAAGCTAGTAAGTCAAGAATTTGCTCCTAATCAGAAAACTGAAATCACTACAGAAATTTCCTAAATTTAGTTGGAGAATTAAAGTAATCTTCTTGATAGACAGCTTTTAGAAGACAGAAGCTTGCAAAGAGAGGTTCCCTCCACAACAATGTTCATGCACCTTTCCCTACCCTGGGAATGCCCCACTAGCTAACTAGAGCTGGTGCAGTAAACAGAAATTGGTTTAATGAGCTTTAGAAAACAAAACTTTAAAATAAGATATTGGTCTGTGTAGATTTGTTAGCATTGAATTAATAAGCATGTGAGACAAAAAACCATTATATTAAATATGCAGAAGTAATCCTGAAAGGATGAACCAGAGACAAGCTCCATGCTTTCCAACCATGTGCTCAGCTGGAGAAGTTAGGGTATCACCTGTTGCCTCTTCTTCTGTTTACTTATTTATTCTACTCCAGAATTTTTATTTCCTGGTCTGTGAGGAGGCACAGCTCTTTCTGGCAGTGGGGAGCATGTTGGCCTCCTCAGACGAGACTGCTGTGACATGGTAGATAGAGGCTGCACTGCCACAGAACATGGAAGTCTCCCAATATCTGAGTAAGATTCTAACCATTCTTATTGACATTGGTACTTTTACTGCTTAATTAATGCTCCAGCAGTTATTTTAAAAAGAAAACCTCTGCAGGCATATTCTGTGAGGGACCTGTCCTATTACTTTGTGTTGAGCTTGCTGTGCAAGCCCCTACCACACCAGTGGTTCTGGACTCACAGTGGGACTCAAGGAGGAACTGCCCACCTCGCTGCACAGGCCAAGTGGATTTGACCCAGAAACAGAGCTGTAGGTGCCTAGAGAAAGGGTTGTATGGAACTTCCTATGAGGTGGGGTTGTGCTGGGGATATTTTTGATGTGAGTTTTAATTCCGAACCCTAACTCCACCTATATCTGTTTTTAAGATGCTCTGTTGCTTTCAAGGATTAGTCCTTAGGCAAATCTGAAAATCCCAGCATCTATGCTGAACCCTTTGTTTCAATGTCTTTGCCTCCAATGTAATATTCTCTTCAAATGGCAGTTCATTTTCCAGTGCTTTGTTTTTATATTAACTACCAGGAGAAAATAAAATGTGATTTATCCAGCAGAAAAAAAATACATGTATGATAGAGCTGGGAAAGAAACCTCGGAGGATCTGGTTCAAACTTTTGCTACAATCTAAAAGTGTATTAGATGCAATTAGCTATTACAGAGAGAAAGTTGATGTGGTTTCTAACAGAGATACTTGCTTCAGGTTTGTAGCACATTCAGAGAACAGCCTTGTGAATCCCCTGGGCTCACCTTCATCATTTTACTCACAGAGCCTGTGGCTGCAATTACGTCTGAGCGATGTGTTACACTGTGGGGAGAGAGTGGGCACAAGCAGCGGGTGACAAAAGCAAGCATAAATGAATCTAGATATTTTCATTACATTTTGCTTGTACGCTGGGGAAAAGGAGGAGGAAGAAATTATGTCCTGTAAGAGACATAAGCACAGCGTTCAAGGTAGAGCAAAAAATGTTATGAGGTTTGTTGAGAGCAAGGTAACTCAGGGTTAGGCCAATGAAGAATCCATGAGGAAGCCATTTGGAACACTGCTAAATATCATGAGCAAGAGACAGACATTTTATTTCCTCAGTGTCTCCCAATGAGCTGCCTGCTTTGTCCCAGGTTATCCTCACATTGCTGTTTGTGCTGGAACTTGGAATGGAGTTCAGTCATGGTAGAATGCAGTGCACTTTTAATTACATATAAAATTAAAGAAGTTGTTTTCTTTTATTCCAGCAAAATCAGAGCTATATGTTAAAGCAAATCCATCAACTTTAATTTCCTTCTCTTCTTTCTCCAGTTTGCCTGCTGGGATATTCCGAGCCTTCACTGAAGTAAATGTGACTTTTTTTGCATTTCACAATATTGTCACTCACATGAAGTTTTACATTCTGTCCAAGCTGTGATCAAGATAACCATTCCATAAATGAGTTCACTTTCATTATCATTATATACAGCATTCACACATGATGATGAGCTGCAAGATAAGTCAGAGTGGCAGACACCTCCTACAGACTCCAATGGCTTTTCCCATGAGGTCCCTTGTATCCTGCTGACGTCTCAATCTGTTTCTCCCCAAGGGTCATGAAATCAATTTGTTGCCAGGAACCTTGTCAGCCTCGTTCTACTACTTGACTTTCAAATTTACTGTGACAACTTTTTTAGATGACATGGCATGACCATAACTGCTTCTGATTCTGGGACCTGGTCAAGCAGAAACAGATGATGCTTGGAAGAGCAAAATACCACTAATCACTTGATTAGTGAGCTTTTGTGTGCAGAATCAATTGGCACAGAGCACCTGAGCGAAGACCCTCAAACCAAGGCTAAAAGGTGAAATCTCACCCTTTTTGCTTGGAATGCCTGCAGAAATCCTGACAGCATGGTTTATTATGCAAGGAAACAAATAGAGAGTTCCCTGTGCCACAGAAGATTGCATGCCCTTCTCATGCCTTTGGGATCAGTTTTTTAAGGGTATACAGGACTGCAATAGATCCTGCAGCCCATGGGAGGCAAAGTATGCATTTTCTCCAAGAGACAATTTAGGGCCAATTTCCAAGCAGAAAATTTTTTCATGGGTTTGGCCACTCAGGAACCAAAAAGAACATCAAATGTTGTTTCAGTCATTGTTCTGGTCATTTCTGTCTAGATAGACAGGTGGTACCATTCAGTCCACTAAACCTATGTAACCTCTAGCTACTGAGAGCTGCATACTCTTTATTCACTGAACTTCTGAATTTTCTTTCCACCTTTTCTGTGGTTGCCTCCTAGTAAGAAAAAAAATATTTCACTCAGAAGCCTACTCAAGGATTGTGTGCTATGCAAAAGCTGTCTGGAACTTTCAGAAACTCAAAGGCTTTTGACATGCTGTGATGCACCTGCCCTGAGTTTCTTCTCTGTTTTTGGGGCCATAAGTTTAACTGGGGATACTTAATATATTGAGAAAATATCCAGTAACATTAAATATGAGAATTTATTCTTACATCCAATCTGTATTTTCAGATTGCTAATTTTTCAGTGTTTTTATGAAACAAAAGTGCACCTCATGCAGAATGGTTTCAGAAGAGAAAAAGCTTTTCCTTTTCTGATGTGTTTCATAAATAAAGAAAATACTGTTATATTAATCTGTATATTTCCATATATTTATTTGTGTGTGTATATATGTATGCTGTCTTGATCTCTTAAGTTTAAATTTTAAAAAAAGGAGGGCAGAAACAGGAGAATGTAATAATAATGACATTATGTAGTTAGAAAAGTCTATTTTTAAAAAAAGGAGAAAAGAAATTTGGAAGCAACCGCAAAACAAAAAAAATAGAAAATTTATACCCATTGTGATAAGATCTGTCATGGCCTCTAAGTTTACTTTACATCTTCCTAAATTCTAATGTGAACTTTTGTTTTGAAGGGAGCAAATTAAAATCTCTTTAAAAGTGTTCATATTACAACTTGTAATTTATGCAGGAGTTGGTTAAGATCAATTTTGAGCAAAAAAATTAAAGCTGTTATTTTAGGGCAGAAGTTGGGGTTTTTGGGGAGTTTCTTTGATTGTCTTTTTGGGTTTTTTTTTTTGTTTTTGTGGTTTTTTGGGGTGTGTTTGTTTCTGTGTGAAACTGCATTTGTAATTCAAATGCAGAAAGAATGGAAGACAACACTAAATTCCCTTTCAGGCTCACCTAATTGGAAGTCTACACTTTCAATTATTCAGTAGTCCCATACTCTCAAATTATAATCTGTGCTGCTTTCAGTACTAGGAAAACAAGCTTGCTTCTTTAAACAACTCCAGTCAATAAATCTGATGAAGATATAGTCATGTTGAGAATGGAGGGAGAGAGAGTAGGTCTGAAACAGAAGATAAGGAAGAAACTGCAGATGAGTGTTAGTACAAATGTGAAATATGAATCTTACTTACTTTGGGATCTGCTGACTGATTTGCTGCCTTAACTATATAACTCTTGTGTCTCCAACACTGGAGAGATGACTCTGTATTCTTTCCCCATATCTTTATACCTCATTTACATATACTTCACAAGGGAGACCGTGACACCTGCTTTATATTACTTCTTGTCAGCTGGTAGGACAAGAATACATTTTTTAAAAGTTTATTATGGACTCTTTAGTCTGATGTGGTCCCAGACAGGGAGTCAAAGTGTTCTGCATGCAAATAATACTGTAAATAAAATGTGGCTAATAGCATCACAAAACAGAAAGTGTTGAGTGACCACCTGCTATGACAATCTTGTCTAACCTAACCTAAAAAAGATGCTAATCACACAAGATTTTGGAACAGACTAAGCTTATCTTGGGGTGAGACTGCCAAAAAGAAAGTGATGGTAAGACAAACTGCTGAGAGGGTATTTCCAGTCTCTTTTGGTTATGCTGTGCTGGTCTCCTACGCACCTGGACTGCCGAAGGAACAGTCTTATTACACATGAGCATTGTCCAGATACCAAGACGTGAATGGGAGGAGAGAAAGGTGTAGATTACTTTGGGGTATAAAGCTAGACTGGTACTGAACTAAGCTATAGGATGGCACTTGTGATTTGAGACAGAAAAAAAAAAAAGAAGAGGTGAACCAAAAAAGATGAACAGCAACATCAAAAAGTAAGGGGAGAACTCACATCCTGCTAGATTTATGTACAGAACTCCCACAGATGTGAATGGCAGTCTGAGAACAGAATAACATGCATGGGAAAAAAGAATCAGAAAGAGGTCATTGTTCAGCAAATAAATTTAAATGCATGTCCTACTATTCATCTAAGGCTTGATCTAAACTACATTGATGTCTAGGGGAGTCTCTTTACTGACTTTTGTGGACTTTCAAATCAGGCACTAGAAAGAATGCTCATTCCTTTTGAGAAAGCAACATTTTGTTGAGAGTAAAAAATTATGCTTTCCTGTAATTTTCTTGAAATGTAAAATCAAAAAAAAACGTTGTCAATACATGTATAAGCCCATCATTTAATCTGTGATGCACAGTGTTTATGTCTATGATGGAAAATGACAGTAAGAGAATGATCTAGAATGCTACTAGATCTTTCCATAGATGAATTTGTACACTGGTGCCACTAAATTCTGCCACATGAAGGTCTCTCATGGTATATGCTGACTTTAATCCATATTCAGAAACACAGAAATGTCTTAAAGGCACTGCTTTTTAATTCTCTCTGGGCTCTCTCAGGTCTAAAATGTAATGCTTTCAATTTGTGTAATATTTTGACCATGGATTTATAATTTTACTTCCTCTCTTTGTTTAGAAATTAGGTTGAAATAATGTTACTTTTGTAGCTGAAGAGAGTGGGTCATATTCTCATGGAATGATGCCTTCTTAAAAAACATCTGACTCGGTATTTCTTACTGCATATTTTTATTGTGATTCTTATTATTAAGAGATGTGTGGGCGAGTTGCATTCCTTTATTCTCAGTTGCACTTTGAGGTACTGTAGTAAAATTCTTCTGACTTCCTTACACAATTAAGTAGCCCCGGTGGGACTTCCTTTTACAGGTTAACAGCAGCTTTTTTGGCGTGAATGTGCAGCTTCACTGTTTGACAGTGACTTCAAAAAGTGTCTTTGGAGTATCTCTTTCTTCCTTCTGTTACAAAGAAATGCTTCATTCTGTACATTAACAAGATGTGCTAGAGCAGATGACATAAAAGAAACTTTTTAAACTGAAAAATATACTGCTGTTTTCCTTCTTATGCTTGACAAGATATTGAATATATCCATGAACTTGAGATTTCCATCAGCATTTGAGAATAGTATGAAAACGATCTTTCATTACTATTCTGTGAATGGACATCTGCATCCCTTAAACAAAATAATGGAAAGCCCATTTGTGTGCACCCCTCTGCATCAAAAGCTGTGTGGCCAGCAGGTTGAGAAAGGAGATTCTGATCCCCTATTCTGCCCTGGTGGGACCCTGCCTGGACTGCAGCTCCAGCTCTGTGGTCCTCAGCATAGGAAGGACATAGAACTGTAGAGAGAAGAAACACAAAGGCGGTCAGAGGGCTCTCCTATGAAGACAGACTGAGAGAGTTAGCATTATTCAGCCCGGAGAAGGCTCCAGGGAGACCTTAGACCAGCTTTCCAGAACCTAAAGGGAACCTGCAAAAGAACTATAGGGGAACATTTCACAGGGGCATGTTGACCTATGACAAATGTTAAAGGTTTTATACTGAAAGAGAGTTTGTTTAGATTGGCTGTTAGGAAGTGATTCTTTTCTGTAAGAGTGGTGAAACACTGAATCAGGTTGCCCAGAGAAACTATGGATGCCCCATCCCTGGAGCTGTTCAAGGTTGGGCTGGATGGGGTTCTGAGCAACCCAGTGTAGTGAAAGGTTTCCCTGTCCATGTCAAAGGGTTGGGACTACATGGTCTTTAGTGTCCTTCCAACCCCAACCCTTCTATGACTCTATGATTTTGTTCTATCACGACTTCTAGTGAGAACATGTATTGTATGCAGTTTCATCCATGCTGCTGAGAACAGTCAAGGCTGTCTCTTGAGGTGTGCCCATGCACGGTCCTGGCAGCACTTGCTCCCAACCAAAGCCTTGCCAGGGACTGTACAAACAGCTCTGGACCGTCACAGTCTCATTCTTGATCCATGCCATGTCCCCATTTTGTTTACTTAGACAGATTCAGAGATAGTAACAGAAAGAATCAGACCATTCTGCTAATAATCAGCCATGGTCTGCATTTCCCAAGGGACCTATTTATCTAAGTAAACATAGAGCATGAAACAGCAGGTTATTTTTTAAAGGGAAATTTTCCTCTTCTAGGTTCAGTGCCGGGTGATTTGTTTGAAAGGATGATCAGTTTTATGGCTTACAGAAATTTCTTGTGCTAGAATTACCTTCTAATATTTTTATGTAGGTCGAAACAGATTCTTTTACATCTAGGATATCATATAAACCAACAGCAAATTATCATCTATATAGCAATTTACAGTACATATATAGTAGCATGCTCAAGTTTGTGGACATTCTAATTTTATTTTCTTTTTACTGAATCATATCACATTTAGCTGAAAGATACTGTTCTTCAAATATGCATGAAAGAGAAAACCAAGAAGACAAAAGCTATTTTGACTTTCAAATAACCTACATTCATCTGTATTTTGTCTGAGTTGGATTTCCTCTGAGTTTTTTAGGCAATATCTTTTACTACTTACTTAGTAATCCTGACATTTAGTTTCTGACAAATTTCCTCCTTTTTTTTCAAGTGTAGGTGTTTGATGTAATGAGTTTATAAATAAATTTGATCTGATTCAAAGTAAACTTGGCGGGATAAATTTATTGTTTTGTGAAAAACCCCACAAATTCCTAGAATAATGGGTTTTTTTTTCACTGTTAATAAATATTGCTAGGAATAATATCACAGGACAGAGGAGGAATGTGGCAAATCATTTAATGCATTTTTTTATTCATGCACATATAAAATAAAGTGAAAGAATATGATTTGTTTGCTATAGGAAGACAGAAGTGTTTTCCTTCACTATTAACTGACTAGAAGTCTGGAAATTCTTCATCAAGACCTGAACTAAACTCTTCTGCTACCTGAGATTGCTTCCTTCACTTCTAAAATGCTTTTGGAAAATTACATGCTTCATATCAAAATAGATCTCTGGGAGTAATTAAGAATATATAATTGGATAAGGGAATATCAACTGTCTCAGCAAATCCCACCACTTTAAAAAAATGCTTACCTTGTCTAGTTAACTGGATTAATATTCTGAAAATATAATAGTGCCAATGAGAAAACTTGAGTGCAGAAATTGCATTGCTGTACTCAAACCACGTAGTGTTCAATAATGAAACTGGGACTTCTGCTGGGAGTCTGGAATGTTTCAGACTCACAGAGGTGGTTGCTCCAATACTAATGATTTTAAGGTGACTTTTTAATTGAATCAATATGATTCAGATCCACATTGAATGTAGCTGTGAAGATGGAATCTCATCTTGAAAAGCAAAGAAAATATGCGCTGCATGCCCTCAGCCCACAATTGCCTCAGGCACTCCAAGAAAAATGCAAACTCCCTCTCTTCCCCAAATCCAGCCTTAAAATTCAGGTTGGGAAAAGCAAAAGAGCTAGAAACTAGGACTGATTTTTTATTTATATGTATGGGTTACCTTAAAGTTCAGGGAAAGAAGACAGAATGAAGATCTAGGAACTATGACTATTTATTTACTTATTTTTGTGTGTCTTTGTTCTCAGGTGAACATAACGTACAATAGTGTCAGGTGTTGTACAGTGCAGTTGTAAAGACAGCTTTCCCCCAGCTTTTGAACCACAGAACAAATTTATATGCTAGCAGTATCTCTATTCTCATTTTTCAAGTTCTGAATTCCTTTTTCTTTAAAAAGGGCATCCTCCATAGGAGATGAACGGCCTTGGAATGCCAGCTCAGCTGGATCCAAGTGAAACCAGGCTTTAATTCCTTAACATAGAAAGAAGGGAGTTGAAACACAGAAGAAAAACAAGGTTTTGAAACGTGTCTTGCATTTATGAGGAAGCTATAGAAACCACATCTAGAAGAAAATGATCTTTAGTCTCACAAACAGGGTGAGTAAATCTGTCTTTTGTTTATTGGGAATGAATAACTCTAGGATTCCTGGAAGAAAAACAAATCAACGTGCTCAGTGTTTAGTAAGGGTACAGACCCTCGAGTCAATGCGCAAGAGCCTCGTCAGCTGTTCTTTGGCTGCTGCTGCCACCGAGTCACCACAGCTTGGATGCCAGGAGCTGTTTTCTGCAGAGGGAAGCTGACTCACCCAGCACAGCCCAGCAACCTGACAATAATGCTCCAGGAGATCGTAACTCAAGGGAGGGCACCGTAGGTTTCATCACTGATTTATTCTTCTGCGCCACACTACGAGGTTTTTTCATGTCAGTCTCCATGGTGATGAGTTTGACCATCACCCCCGGGACAGCACAGAGTGGTGCAGAAAGCTCACCTAGGCAGATTTACACCCCTGCTGTGTATCACAGAGAACTATTGACACACTGAACTGCTGAAAGTTGCTTCCCATTTGAGGTATAAAAAATACATTTCCTCATTTGGCAGGCAATCTGAACTGCTAATTACTGGTAAAAAATGTTTCCTTTTTAGCTGAACAATAAGCAAACACAAGTTAGTCTTACTTTTTCGCCAAGGCTATGGAAAAGGAGCTGACCTAGAACATATCTAAAGCTCTAAACCAAAATTTGCTTCTCTGTTACTGACTCAAATACCTCAATCTCTGCCTTTGCTTTTCTCTCATTATCCAAATTATGTAGTAAATCAAAGAGAGAGAGGTCAACTAAATTAGATTTAATTGCAAAGCAGGCGTGAGAGGTGAAAACTGAATGTCAGTTTGAGTGTCAGAACGGATACTATTTTGTATACTAGGAGAACTCAATATTATTCTGGAAGAGTGCATGGCAGTGAGACATCATAAAATTATTTATTTAATTAAATAAATGTCAATTGTAGACACATTAAAATCACAGTAATTTTCTTTCTATTTTGGGTAGGCTGCTGTGTTTTCTTCTGTTAACCACCATTTTCAGTAAACTGAGATTCTCAGGGTAGAGCAGAATATTTTATCCCTTTTGCTAGTGCAGTTGAAAAGCACAGAAAAATTTCCAGCATCTTACTACAGGACTGAGTAAAAAGTAGCAACTGTGCAGACTTTGCTTAGGAAGAGAAGCTTTTATAGCAGTTTGAGGACAGAACTGTTAGGTGATCATGAAGATCTCAGTAAGCTTATTTCCTCCATCAAATAATTAGGGTAATCTGCTGTTACGAAGTTCCTCTGTTAATGATAGAAATATATATGTACCTTTAGATTATGCACAATATGTATATTTCATGCGTTTATGATATTACATGAGCATATTGAAACACAATCCTTAGTGACAACACAAACCAGTCTAAATGTATATAAGATAACAGTCCTGAAAATCAACATTTTATGCCAATATGTAATGGATTTCTGACCCTGTGAACCCCCTCCCTTTCCTGTCCTAAAAACTTTGGGTTGCATGCAAGGACTCTGCTAACTAGGTTTTAGCTGCATGTTATCTGCTAAGATTCTAGAGGTGGATGTGTGTGGTTAAACATTCCTGGACTTTGCAAATCTCAGAAATATATTGAGAAATCACTATATAGATTCCCACACCGTTGAATTCCCAGAAATGCTAATGGTTTCACAGACTGCAATGAAGCTTTGCAAAATGTGCTGTTTGTTCTGTTTGGGACTTTTTTGAGTATGATTTACACATCTGGTATTTACCCTTGATATGAGGATGGATTATGGACTTACAGCACACACATTTTTTTTCACATAAATACTTCCAATAATTTCTTGTGTAAGCACTATCATAGCCTGGTAAAGGTGAATACAGTGTCTTGCATATGTTCAATGTAGATAGAAAATACAGGCTTTCAGACCTTGAGCCAACAATGTGCTCAGTGAGTTGACTTGCATATAATTACTGAAACCACTAATACTGGGAGTTGTGATCTAAGGCAGATGTGAACCATTTTATGCATGAAAACAGATTTGAAAAATTACTTTGATTATGATGGAATTTGCGCAAGCATGCGTCACAGAGCACATCAGACATAAATTAAATTGCTTTGCAGTAATCACAGATATTCTGTTTTATCTGACACTGTGGAAATGCATTTAGACCACACAATCTTCCATCATGTGGTACAGAATTAGTTTCATTTGACATTGCACTATTTAACTTCTGGAATGTGCACAAATGTGATGTCTGTATTTGCCATGACACACAGCATTTAAAAGGCAGAAAATATACTTATTCTCTGGAAATTTATGCACACGGTTTTTCTCTGGCCTTTTGGATGATATTTGGCTCTGTATTAAATTATCTAGATAGAGGTGTCCATATGTGCTAGGTGTCTAAACACCCACTACAGTCTGAGGAGACAGGGAGCTCAGTTCATCCACCCACACTCAGCTGCCTGATGTCATCTGCATGGGTTGAGAATTTGCCCATCTGGCCTCCAACAAAAGCACACGTCTCCCACAGATCTGCCACCTCCGTGAGTGTCAGGGATGTGTCAGGCTGTTTCAGATGTCACCAGACAGCCCCTTTTATTATGTGGCACCTAAATTCTTAACCCTGCATTTCCACTGACTGCAGTGGGAGATCAAGGAACCACCTCCCACAAATAAACCTGTATTCAGACACCCTTGTTCAGATAACTTCATCTTGAAATGAACTGTACCTACAGCATCTTCTGGGACAATGTAAATGAAATACATGAAAGAGTAAAGATTCATGTTCAGTCCTGTTGTAACATATCTCAGATTTTTAAAGGAATATAGCATGTTTTCTTACATTCACTGCTATTTATGGAGATGCCTTTAAAAATATTTGTCTTACTGTACTTCTTTAATTTTTGCATCACATGATCTTAGACAGCTGGCATTTCATCTAAAATGCTATCAAAATAGATGAAAACCAGGAAAATAATGATTTTTCTTATGTTCTCTCATTATTTTACTATGTTTAGGATTGTACTTCAAAATGGATTGAATGAAAGAAACATTAACTCTGTAGGTAGTGTACGTCTTATTGCCAACAAATATACTTCTTGCTATAATGAATATTTTCTATGAATTTTAAAACAGTATTTATTGTAAATTAATATTCACTAAAGTTTACTATTACCCTGGAAGGGCAACAGTCAGAAAAGATGCATAGAGCTGCATTAGAAAGAGGTTTGCTTTGTGCTCACTGTCAGTTTATTTCTGCTACAGTGTTAACTCTTTGTTGGTCAAAGGGAGGTTCTTCCTCAAAACAAGATTTAAATCAGTTGTCACTGCTTTTAAGTATTGCAGCAGCTGGGATTTGACAGATATCTTCTCAAAATATTATTTTTCTCCTTGATTATGTAAATATGTCAGCTATTTCTCTAGTGATCTGTAGTGATGTTTGCTGAGGTACAGGTCACATAAAGGCAAACGACCAGTTCACCATGAGGAATAATACCTTGTGGTTGCCATATTGTCTACCAGGGACAACATAGAAAGTATTTCCAATTCAAGTACAAAATTTATATTCAAACTTACTGCTCATCACTAATTGAAATCTGTATTTTTCTATTCTTTCCTGCTGAAGAGCAAATTAAAAGAGAAAAGTTATTTGTACTATATGCCAAATTTAAAATAATGGACAAACCCCACATTTTTGTATTTCTTTATATCAGCAACATATGACTGTAATTGAAAGGATTAATGAAGCTCCTGGGTCACAAAGAATAAACAAGACTTACATTTGATAGTCTTTCAACATGGTGGAAAAATGGTGTTAAATACTCTCTAAAGCTCCAATGTCTGCTGTTGCAGAACAGAAGCACCCTGTTGCATGAGAATTGAAAACCAGCTCTCCTGAAAGGGATAAATATCATTAAATCTGTAATATACCATACATATTTGCCACAGAGAAGAAATCATCAGTAAATCAGACTCCTACTAGAGAAAATGTAATGCAGCAGGTAGATGGATAAGTTCAATCAATACAGGGGATGTGTTTTACTAAATAGTAGGACTTCCCAGCACGAATGCAACACTTCAGCACGTAGCACCTATGGCTCCTGTAGGCTCCCAAAGAAAACTTCCACTGGTGTTAACAAGAGCTTTCTGTGAGTAAGGATAATCTGATTGAAGGTAACTCTGCTGAGTATATTCAAATGCTTTGTTACTAGAGACATTGAGTGAAATTTAACCCAAAGTTCTGTATTTGAGAATGGACCAGAGAGTCATCAAATAAGCATTTGTTTTCTCAATAAATAACACAGATAAACTGACAATACCCTAAGTACATCACCAGCTTGTAATTGTCCTTACATCTTTCTGCATACTCCTGAAGCTTCTGGCCCCATCCTCATCCCAAACACTGGGCTGCCTCAGGATCAGCTCTAACCTGGTGCAGAGGTACTGCCCTGGAGCTGACTGCCATGAAAGCAGCTCTGTTGGGGGAAGGAGGCAGGAGAATCATGAGTCTTGCCCTCCGTCTGTGTACCCTCTGCCCATGAATCAGGAAATGCCTTAACACTTGATCTTGCAGTTATAAAGTAAAGCACAACAGTCAGAACTCCCAAGACTGGATCTGGGCTTGGATGTTTCGTAGCCTTCACGGGAGCAGAAAGAATGAGAAACCAAAGTGTCCAGTCTGATGTCAGGTCCTTTCCTGAGCTTCTTGCAGTCATGTTGTATCCAGCTTTGTGCTTGGTCTGTCTTGCCTGGCTGGCTGGGCCTCAGACCTGATGTGTCACTTGTGTCTATCCCTGGGCTGTCAGCCCCACTTTTCTCTCAGTTTTTAGAGAAGCAGAGGGAGCTGGGGAGGGCACTGCCCTGCTTGCCTTGCTGTTGCCACAGTTCTTGGCTCCCTGTTGTCTGCAGGGGAGCTCAGCCTTAAACCTCCCTGGCATGAAGATCACAGGTTGTGTTGTTATTTGTCTTGATCATGAGAAGTGTTCTTGCTTATCAGATGCTCAGAAAATGGATGTTTGATCAATACTGTAGACATAAGAGGGCATTGGCCAATGGATTTAAAATGTTCTCTCATTACTGGCAACGCTTGATTATTGGTTTCCATAATCTTTACCTGAACTTATTAATTAGGCAATACAAGCCTAAATAGTTCTAAGTGATGATCACCTCTCTAGAAGGTATGCTGTGCAATGTGAAAAGAGCACCCATTAAAAAAATTTCAGAAAAAGCAATCTTTTATTTAGTGATCTGAAGTTGTCAGTGTCATTGTCAAGGAGCAGAAAGAACTTCCTAGGATTTAAATTACTATCTAACTAAAAGACAGCTAGAACGTTAACTGTAGTACCACATTGACAGCAAGTCAAGGCAGGTGATGCCACTCCTCTGCTCAGCACTGGTAAGACACATCTGTACTGCTCAGACCAGTGCTGGACACCCCAGTACTGGAGAGACATGGACATAGTGGAGACACCTCGGCAATGAGGCTGGACTGCTGAATATGGCTGGAACATCTGTCATTTCAGGAGAGGCTGAGAAAGCTGAAACCATTCAGCCTGGAGTAGTCTCATAGGGTATCTTACCAATGTATATAAATATCTGATGTGGGAATTACACATCTCCCTCAGACTCTTCTCTGTTGGTGACCAGGCAAAGAATAACAGGTGATGGATGCAACCTGAAATACAGGAAATTCATTTAAAGAAATGAAAAATCTTTCTTTCTGTGAGAGTAGTCACTACAGAGAAGTAGATTGCCCACAGGTTGTGCAGTCTTCATTCTTGGAGATATCCAAACTCCAAGTGGACACAGTCCTGAGTAACCTCTCCGAGTGGCTCTGAGCCATGGGTTTTGACTTCCTTTCTCTCCAATTCTTTTTCTTCAGACTTGGCCAGGCTCTTTCCAAAACCACTTAGTTCTTAATAACTGAGCTTCTGTGACAGGCTCTGTTCATAGGAGTATTGTTTTTTTGTAACCATCTCTCCTTTTACTACAGAGCATTCAGATTGTCACTTCTATGTATGTGCCTGTCAACAGCAAACAGATGTTTCCAGGTCTTTCTTCTGAAGAAAGCCCTCTGCTGTGACTGTTACTCAGCCTGAAACCATTTGTGTTCCAATATTCCTCACTGTTTCACACAGCCACAGTATTCCTTCTACCTCTTTTCATTAAAGGTATTTTACCACAGCAATTTCATTTTTTTTTCTCTTTTATTTCCTTACGACTTACTGATAGCAGACTGGACACTTTGGTTTCTCCTTCTTTCTGTTCCCCTCAATGCTACAAAATACCCCAGCCCAGTCTTGGAATTTCTGACTGGTGCACTTTAGTGGATAACTCTAAGGCCAAGTTGAAAGCTTGATCTGGCACATTCCTTCCTGAGCTATAAAACACTACCTGTGTGTTTTCTAAGAACCAGGACAGTCATGGGAAAACAGAGTCAGAATGAGTATCAAAAGGTCTCTGCTACTTGAAGTAAAATGTCCCTTGCCTGAAGACAGAAAGGTCACAAAGTTTTCCCATATTCCGTGCTACCACTTCGTGGTGCTGCTAAGCATTGGCATACAGGCATTTTCTTTCTTGTGTTTTTATAAATTTGTCTTTCAAAACTAGAAAAAGCATCAAAGAACATTTCCAAGGTGGTAGAAATGCTGACAGTTAAATTCCTAATTTTTGTTACTTTGCCAGGGAACAGCATCTGGTACAACAATCCTACAAACTATAAAGCAATTTCTAATTGTTATTATGTGTTCTGGAAAGAGTGGCCTAGTTCAGTATAGGTTAAAATGAAAATCATTCATTTCTCATGATTCAGGAAGTAAGATGCTGAGAGTTGATGTTTTTACACCAATAATATCCCTGCAAAATGAGATAGGGACTACTTTGTTTGTGTTCCTATTTCAACAGTTGATAGTAAGAATGAAGATGGACTTGCTAACTTTAGGAAAAGCTGCTGTCCTTGCTGAATTCATGTCATAAACACAAATGTGAAAGAAATGAAACCAAATTGAAAGATGTCTCATTCTTACACTGAGGCCCAAACTGGGGAGGGAATTGTATCTCCAGGCAATATGCGTGCAACCAGAATGCAATGGATGAGAGGAGACCCTGGGTTCTCATATCCCACAGCACTGGCATTTTGGATAACATCTGCTGCACAACCACTCTGAGCTGGGATTGAGCGAGGGTGGAACACGGTTCATCTGCATATATCTGCATCCTCTCCCTGCTTTTCCCCACAAAGCTTCTCCCTTCTCAGCATCCTCAATAAGAAGCAATCTAAATGTGCTGGGATTACCAGGGCAAGTTGAGTTTGCCAGTTTGTGCAGTGACACAGATCAGTCTTGGAAGGAAAAGTGATTCATATTTTGCTCTGGACTACAGATTTGTGCTAACAAACATGTTTGTGTTGGTCTCACCCTTGGCTTTATATGCATTTAACTGTTGTAAGGCATTTTACACTTTTAAGAGTTTGGAGAAAGGGAATGTAAATAAAAAAAATGAAATGGAACAAATTGCCTGGGGAATAAATTTGGTAAAGCGTGTTGTATTCTGGTTGTATTACAACTTTTCTTTAAAAACTGTATTATATGATTATGCAAAAAGTTTTGTGAAAATCTTTAAGGTATCTCACAATAACCCATGTCAATTATGCTTCAGTACATATGTTTGCAACACTGAAATGTGGACACAAAAAATCTATAAAATACTTAGAATAACATCCTGTGGGATTGCAAAGTCCTGCTTGCCTGGAAAACTAGATACAACTTTAGTAGTTTTCCCATGGCTACCATCATGCTGTGTTTGCTAATAAATCTGAGGAATCTGGAAAAAAATCAGAGGACAGGGTCACATACCTCTGCGTAAAATTAGGAAAGGGAATTTTGCTGATTTGCATACTCAGGTTTATTCATTGTCACTGGTTTTGCAGTGTTCTCTTTCCCCTGCTGTTCTCTCCAGTTCAGCTGAAGTACTTCATCATTTGCTCACTGCAACACGACCCCCCAAGAAGCAGTGATTCTGACTGTTCCTCTTTTACCCTGCACAGAGTGAAATACATCCTTCCATTGTTCCTGTTGATTGAGGAAATAATTGAACTGCCTGCTATTCTCATGAATAGGGAAAAAACCCTGAAATAGACCTTTCCTTTATCACTGTACACTTTCAGAAAAACTAGAGATTGCAATTTTATTCCGTTTTGCATTTATTGTCTTATTTTTATTTGTCAAGTTCTGTCAATAGGCTTTGCTTTTTACAAGACAGAGGGAAAAACCCTGCTGTCCTAGGGAAATCAATTGTGTATAAATACTAAGTATGTATTAATTTATCTGCTATTTCACAGAGCTCACTGCTTGCAATGAGAAGTTGTAAAGGTTTGGTCCTGACATCCTTCTGTGTTTTTCATGGAAGCACAGATGTATGCCAGAGGCACATTAGAGGGATAAGGATGTGCAGGCCTAATAACTATTTAAGAAAGGTCAAGTTTCACAAAGAAAAGAACATATGGAGAACAAAATAAACAATTGGTTTTGTTATTTTGTACATAGATTATGAGATGTTGACCTGGAATCCACATGAACAGTGGCATGATATCAACAGGTCTGAAGAGAATATGACATGAAAAGTGGGAGACTGTGGAAGGAATGGACAAAATGAAAATTGACAACCACAGAAATGCTGCAGCACCAATCTAGGTGAAGGGGCAAGGTGGAAGGACATTCTGGCAGTTTAAGAAAATAATTCTGAATTTTTGAAGCCCCATATGATAATAGGGAAAGCAAATGAAAGTGAAGAATGAATGCAGAGAGTGGGACATCATACTTTTCAATGTGGAGTTAAACCAATACTGGAAAAGCTGTTACATAAGCATGTATATGACTGCATATGTTGATATAAATTCAAGTACAAAAAGTAGAAGACAGAGAGTCTGATTTTTTAAAATAATATCATCCACGATCAGGAATGATATATGGAAGGGAAAGAAAAATAAAATTAATGTAAGTGGAGCCCCATGAGGCTTCAGTATTAAGTGGAAGGGAGGGGAAGAGAAGGCAATTTTACTAAAGATACAGCTGAAGGGCGTTTGGAGAGGAGCTACAAAACTGAAGTGCCATGCAGGATTAAGGCAGAGAAAATGATAGGTTTTGCTGAATATAGCCAATAAACTGAGACAGATGAGAGAAGAAATGGGATCTGTAGAGAGAAGAGGTCACAGCTGACCTTGGTAAGGGGTGTTTCAGTGGAGTGGAAATAGGAGAGAGAACTTAGGGGGATCTGAGGGGCAGCAGAATGCAGAGACAGCCAGAGCATTTGAGGCAGGTAGTACATGGAGGGTCTGTGACAGCCCAGGGGAAAGCAGGAGCTGCCAAAACACACAGGGCATCACATCAGGGAGAGAACCACACAGTGACATATTAAAAGAGAAAAATCAAAGAAAGAGAAAGAGAAAGAAAAAGAGAAAGAGAAAGAAAAAGAAAAAGAAAAAGAAAAAGAAAAAGAAAAAGAAAAAGAAAAAGAAAAAGAAAAAGAAAAAGAAAAAAAAGAAAAAGAAAAAGAAAAAGA
>JAVTVJ010003908.1:0-14535 GCA_034509425.1 Eopsaltria australis
TCCCTGTCCCCACCCCTGTCCCCGTGTCCCCATCCCTGTCCTCATCCCTGTCCCCACCCCTGTCCCCAAATCCCAACGATGTCCCCAAATCCCGATGTCCCCGTGTCCCCTACACCCCTAAAAATAGGGAAACCCCATTAAAAAATAGGGAAAAAAATTCCCCAAAACCACAGAAAATTCCCCCAAAAATAGGGAACCAAAAACAGGGAGAATTCCCGAAAAATGGAATAAAAATAGGGAAAATTCCCCCAAAAAATAGGGAACCAAAAACAGGGAGAATTCCCCAAAAATAGGAAAAATATCCCCAAAAATGTTGGAACCCCACAAAAAAAAAAGGGAAACCCCATTAAAAACAGGGGGAAAATCCCCAAAAACACAGAAAATTCCCCCAAAAAACGGGGAACCAAAAATAGGGAGAATTCATCAAAAATGGAACAAAAATAGGGAAAATTCCCCCAAAAATAAGGAAACCCCATAAAAAGGGAGACACCATAAAAAACAGGGACCCTCCAAGAAATGGGGTTTTCCCCAAAAATTGGGATCCCCCACAAAAAAAAGGGAAATCCCCCAAAAATGGGAGAGACCCCATAAAAAATAGGAATTTACCAAAAAACGGGGATTGTCCCCAAAAAACGGGAGATTGTCCCCAAAAATGGGGACCCTCCAAGAAATTGGGACCCCTCAAAGAACGGGAAACACCCCAAAAATGGGGAGAACCCTCAAAAAATAGGGGAAAATGCTAAAAACCAGAGAATTCCCCCCAAAAATTGGGGAAAAATCCTAAAAACCAGAGAATTCCCCCCAAAAATAGGGGAAAATCCTAAAAACCAGAGAATTCCCCCCAAAAATAGGGGAAAATCCTAAAAACCAGAGAATTCCCCCCAAAAATAGGGAGAATCCCCCCCCAAAAAAATGGGAATCCAGGAAAAACGGGGAAACTCCCCAAAAATAGGGAATCCCCCCCCCAAAAATAGAGAGACCCCATAAATAATAGGGAAAATTCCCCCCCAAAAAACATGGAATTCTACCCCCAAAAAAACCCACAAAACTTCCTAAAAACGGGGAGGCTCCCCCAAAAACTGGGAACTCCAAAATTTTTGGGAGATTCCCCCCCCCCCCAAAAAAATGGGAACTCCCCTAAAAAAAAAAACCTTCAAAAATTGGGGGGAAAAAAAAAAAAAAGGAAAAAAATTAATAAAAAAAATAAGGAGACCCCAAAAATGGGGACATCCCCCCCAAAATATGAATCCGCCCCTCCCCCCCCGGTTTTGGGGTTCCCCTCCCCCCGCCTTTCCCGGTTTTTCCACGCGGGCCCTCCCCCACCGCGCCCCCTCCCCACCCCCCGGATTAACGGGAGCAGATGGCGGGGGGGGTGGGGGAGGGGCGGGGGGGGAGGGCGGATCCCCCCAAATCCCCCCGGGTGGGGGAGGGGGCGGGGGGAGGGGCCGGGAGCGGGAATTGGGGGCGATTTTGGGGGGAATTCGGGGGATTTTGGGGTCCCCGGGTGGGGGTTGGGCGATTTTTGGGGTGATTTTTTATTTTGCGGGGGTTTTTTTTGGGTTGTTTTTTTTTTTTAATTCTTCTGGGGTGTTTTTGGGGGGATTTTGGCGCTTTTGGTGTTTTTGGGGTGTTCCTGGGGTCTTCCCTGGGGTTTTGGGGGGATTTTGGGGGGTTTTGGGGGATTTTGGGGGGTTCTTCTGTCGTTTTCCTGCCATTTTCGGGCTCTTTCCGTGGCGTTTTTTAGGGGTTTTGGGGTTTCTGTGCCGTTTTTGGGGTTTTTTTGGGGGGGTTTTGGGGTTTTTTGGTATTCCTGGGTTATTTATAGGATTTCAGGGGATTTTGGGGAGGTTTGGGGCGTTCCTCTGCCATTTTTCACCATTTTCCCGCCTTTTTAGGGCATTTTTTAGGGGTTTCGGGGTTATTTCTGTGCCATTTTTGGGGGGGGGTTGGTGCTTTTTGGGTATTCCTGGGTAATTTATAGGATTTTGGGGGGATTTCGGGGGATTTTGGGGAGGTTTGGGGCGTTCCTCTGTAATTTTTCACCATTTTCCCACCGTTTTAGGGCATTTTTTAGGGGTTTCGGGGTTATTTCTGTGCCATTTTTGGGGTTTTTTTGGGGGGGGGTTGGTGCTTTTTGGGTATTCCTGGGTAATTTATAGGATTTGGGGGGATTTTGGGGGGATTTTGGGGAGGTCTGGGGCGTTCCTCATTTTTCACCATTTTCCCACCGTTTTAGGGCGTTTTTTAGGGGTTTCGGGGTTATTTCTGTGCCATTTTGGGGGGATTTTTGCCCTTTTTGGGGTGGGTTTGGGTCGTTCCCTCGTCGTTTTTTGGGGCGTTTTTGGGGAGGATTTCCCGGTTTTGGGGCAGTTTTGGGGTTATTCCCATGGCGATTTTGGGGTGGTTTTGGTCCTTTTTGGGGTGGGTTTGGGTCGTTCCCGTGTCGTTTTCTTTTGGGCGATTTTGGGGAGGATTTCCCGGTTTTTGGGGTCATTTTTGGAGTGGTTTTTGGGTTGTTTTTGGGGCGGTTTTGGGGTCATTTTGGGGCAGTTTTGGGGTTATTTTTGGGGCGTTTTTTGACGTTTTTGGGGACGATTTCCCGGTTTTTTGGGGCGGTTTTGGGGTAATTTTTGGGGGCGGTTTTGGGGTCATTTTTGGGGCGGTTTTTGGACGTTTTGGGGGGATTATTTCCCGCTTTTTTTGGGTGGTTTTTGGATCATTTTTGGGCGGCTTTAGGTTCATTTTGGGGCGGTCTTGGGGTCATTTTTGAGGTCATTTTTGGGCTCATTTTGGGGCGGTTTTTGGGTCATTTCGGGGTCGTTTTAGAGGTCGTTTTTGGATGTTTTTGGTGAGGATTTCCTAGTTTTTCGGGGCGATTTTCGGGCCAATTTTTGGGCGGTTTTGGGCTCATTTGGGGCTCATTTGGGGCTCATTTTTGGGGCTCATTTTTGGGGCCATTTTTGGGGCGGTTTCGTGGTCATTTTTGGGTCATTTTTGGGGTAATTTCGGGTCATTTTTTGGGTCATTTTGAGACGGTTTCGGGGCCATTTTTTGGGACGGTTTTGGGGTCATTTCGGGGTCATTTTTGGGGTAATTTTGGGGTCATTTTTGGGCGGTTTTCGTGTCGCTTCGGGGTCATCTTTGGGCTCATTTCGGGGCGGTTTTCGGGTCATTTTGGGTCGTTTTCGGGGTAATTCGGGGGGGTCCACCCCGCGGGCGCTGCCGGGGCCGCCGGGGGCGCGGGGACCCCCAGTAACGCCCCCCCCCAGTTCGGCGGCTCCGACAGCTACCGCGTGGCCACCACGCAGGACAAGGGGGGCGACAAGGAGTCCCCCAAAAAGGGCAAGAGCAAGACCCGCGACCTCGATGACCTCAAGAAGGAGGTGGCCATGGTGAGATTTGGGGGGGATTTGGGGGGGATTTGGGGGGGATTTTGGGGATTTGGGGGTTGAGGTGGCCTTGGTGAGCCCGGGGGAATTTGGGGGATTTTCTGGAAATTTTGGGGGATTTTGGAGGAGTTTGGGGGAATTTGGGGGAAATTTTGGGGGATTTTGGGGAAGTTTTGGAGGATTTTGGGAGGATTTGGGGCTGATTTTGGGGGTTGGGGGCGGTTTTAGGGGATTTGGGAGGGATTTTGGGGAAATTTTGGAGGATTTTGGGAGGATTTGGGGCTGATTTTGGGGGTTGGGGGCGGTTTTAGGGAATTTGGGGGATCCCCAAATTTTGGGACAATTCGGGGGCAATTTTGGGGATCTTGGGGGAATTTGGGGCCGTTTCAAAGGATTTTGGGGCTTCCCGGGATTTGGGGAGGGGTCCCGAATTTTGGGAAGGGTCCCGAATTTTGGGAAGGGTCCCGAATTTTGGGAAGGGTCCTGAATTTTGGGAAGGGTCCTGAATTTTGGGATCCCCCCCCAGACGGAGCACAAGATGTCGATCGAGGAGGTCTGCAGGAAGTACAACACCGACTGCGTGCAGGTATTTTGGGGCGAATTCCGGCGATTTTGGGATCCCTCGGGATTTTGGGGATCCCGGGGTGACCCCGCCCCTTTTTTGGGACAGAACGGGGGAGTTTTGGGGCTTTTTTTGGTGATTTTGGGGCTTTTTTTGGGGTGATTTTTGAGCTTTTTTTTTTTAACGTTTTTTGCCGTTTCTGGCGGGTTTTTGGGGTCCTTTTTTGGGATTTCAGGATCCCGCCCCGATTCCTGGGAATTCCGGGATTTTCCTGCCCCTCTTTTGGGAGGATTTTGGGAGGATTTTAAGGACCCCGGGGTTGATTTTTGGGGCAATTCTTGGTAATTTTGGAGGATCTTTGGTTCATTTTTTACCATTTTCGGGTACTTTTTTTTTTTTTGCCTCTTTTCGGGATTTTTTTGCCCCTCCTGAACTTTTGGGAATCTCGGGATTTTCCCGACCCCTTTTTGGAACAATTTGGGGGAATTTTAGGAGCTCTCAGTGCTTTTTTTTTGGGGGGTGATTTTAGGACATTTTTCGCTCATTTTTCACCATTTCCGAGCCGTTTTTTCGGGCTAATTCCGAGGGAATTCGGGATCCCGGATTTATGGGAATCCCGGGATTTTCCTGGCCCCCTTTTCGGGATATTTCGGTGCATTTTAGGGGCCCCCAGGGTCATTTTTGGGTGGGTTTCGCTCATTTTTCCCTCATTTTTCACCATTTCCGCGCCGTTTTTTCGCCGTAATTCCGCAGGAATTTGGGATCCCAAATTCCCAGGAATCCCAAATCTTTTCCCGACCCCCCCCCAGGGTCTGACCCACAGCAAGGCCCAGGAGATCCTGGCCCGGGACGGCCCCAACGCGCTGACCCCGCCCCCCACGACCCCCGAGTGGGTGAAATTCTGCCGGCAGCTTTTTGGGGGCTTTTCCATCCTTTTGTGGATCGGGGCCATCCTTTGCTTCCTGGCCTACGGAATCCAGGCCGGCACCGAGGACGAGCCCTCCAACGACAACGTGAGCGGGATCCCGGGAATATCGGGGAATTTCGGGGAATTTCTGGGAATTTTTGGGGGATTTTGGGGAATTTTTTTGGGGATTTTTGGGGAATTTTGGGGGGAATTTTTTGGAATTTTTTCAGGGATTTTGGGGAATTTTTGGGGGAATTTTGGGGAATTTTTTGGGAATATTTTTTGGGAATTTTTGGTAATTTTTTGGGGAATTTCTGGGAATATTTTGGGGAATTTTTTTGGGAATTTTGGGGAATTTTGGGAATCTTTTTGGGAATTTTTGGGAATTTTTTGGGGATTTTTGGGGAATTTTTGGGAATTCTTTGAGGAATTTTTGGGAATTTTTTGGAAATTTTTTGGGGAATTTCGAGGAATTTCTGTGAATTTTTGGGGGGAATTTCCGGGAAATTTTTGGGTAATTTTGGGGAATTTTTGGGGGATTTTTGGGACATTTTGGGGATTTGGGGGAATTTTTGGGATTTTTTTTGAGGATTTTTTTGGGGGTGGAGGTGCTTTGAAAGGGAAAAAAAGGGATTTTTTGGGGGATTTTGGGGGATTTTTTGGGGGGAATTCGGGCCTGGAGTAGAAATTTGGGGGTTTGGGGATTTTGGGTGATTTTATTTTTATTTTGGGGGGATTTTGGGGTTTTTTGGGGTTTTTTCAGGGTTTTTGGGGGCGTGGGGGGCTTCAAAATGGGAAAAAAGGGGAATTTGGGGGGATTTTAGTGGGAATTGGGTGGGAAATTTTGGGTCCGGAGGAGAAATTTGGGGGATTGGAAGAAATTCGGGAGTTTGGGAATTTTTCAGATATTTTTTGGGGTTTTTTGGAGTGGGTTTTGGGGGCTTTGAAATGGGGGGAGAACGGGAATTTTTGGGGTCAGGAGGAAAAACTTCGGGGTTTTTGGGGATTTTTTAAAAAATTTTATTTTATTTTTTAGGGGGCATTTTGGGGCTTGGGAAGTGCCGGGGAGGGGAGAATTCGGGAGTTTTGAGGCAAATTTGGGAGATTTTGGGGTCCGGGAGTTTTTGGGGTGGAATTTCAGGGGTAAAAACCCCAAAATTTGGGGCTGAATTGGTGAAAAAAAAAAACAACAAAAAAATGAAAAAACCCCGCCCAGGGGAGGCTCTGGGGGGTTTTGGGGGGCGGATTTTGGGGTTTTTTGGGGTGCGGAGACCCCAAAAGTGACCCCAGACCCGGTTTTGGGGCCCCCCAGCTGTACCTGGGCATCGTCCTGGCCGCCGTCGTCATCATCACCGGCTGCTTCTCCTACTACCAGGAGGCCAAGAGCTCCAAAATCATGGAATCCTTCAAGAACATGGTGCCCCAGGTGCGGGCCCAGGAATCTTCGGGAATTTTGGGGGGATTTTGGGGATTCTCGGGGGAGATTTGGGGATTTGGGGGGAGTTCCGGGGGGATTCGGGAGGGGTTTGGGGAAATTTGGGGGAATTTTGGGGGTGGGAAAGGGAGATTTGGGAGGATTTGGGGATTTGGGGGGGAGATTTGGGGTTTTGGGGGGAATTTCGGGGGATTCAGGAGGGGTTTGGGGGAGATTTTGGGGCGGGAAAGGGAGATTTTAGGATCTGAGGGGGATTTGGGGGTAATTTGGGGGGATTCGGGAGGGTTTGGGGGAAAATTTGGGCGAGTTTTGGGGAATTTGGGGGAATTTGAGGGTGGAAAGGGGAGATTTGGGGATCTGGGGACTGGATTTGAGGTGGGAAGAGATTTTGGGGCGGGAAAGGGGATTTTGGAGAGTCCGGGGTCAGATTTTGGGGCGGGAAACTCAAATTTCGGGATCCCCGCGGGATCTGGAGCGGCCGAATTCCGGGGTGGAAAATGCGAATTTTCGGCTCCCTGGGGCTCGGGGATTGGGGTTTCGGGCGGGATTTTGGGGCTCCCGGGATTCCCGGGGCTCCTGGAATCCCCGGAATTCCCGAAATTCCCGAATTCCCGGATGGCAGCAAGCCCTGGTGATCCGGGAGGGAGAGAAGATGCAGGTGAACGCCGAGGAAGTCGTGGTCGGGGACCTGGTGGAGGTGAAGGGCGGGGACCGAGTCCCGGCCGACCTCAGGATCATCTCTGCCCACGGCTGCAAGGTGGGAATTCCCGAAATCCCGGGAATTCGCCCCGAAAATACCGCGGAAAATACACCCAGAAATACAGGGAATTCACCCAAAAAATTCCGCTGAAAATACTCCCAGAAATCCCGTTAAATCAACCCGAAAACACCGGGAAAATGCTCCCAAAAAATCCCGGGAGTTTATCCCGAAAATACCAGGGAAATACTCCCAGAAATTCCGGGAAATCGCCCCAAAAATCCCGGGGAAAATCCTCCCAAAAATCCCAGGAATTTGCCCCCAAAATACCGGGAAAAATACCCCCAGAAATCCCGGGAATTCACCCCGAAAATACCTGGAAAATGCTCCCAAAAATCCCGGGAATTTATCCCGAAAATCCCGGGGGAAATAGCCCCAGAAATCCCGGGAAATCGCCCCAAAAATACCGGGGAAAATCCTCCCGGAATCCCGGGAATTCACCCCGAAAATACCAGGAAAATACTCTCAAAAATCCCAGGAATTCACCCCAAAAATCCCGCTGAAAATAACCCCAGAAATCCCGGGAATTCACCCCGAAAATACCGGGAAAAAAATCCCAGAAATACAGGGAAGTCACCCCAAAAAATCCCGCTGAAAACAACCCCAGCAATCCATTGAATCAACCCGAAAATACCTGGAAAATGCTCCCAAAAATCCCGGGAATTTATCCCGAAAATACCAGAGAAATGCTCCCAAAAATCCTGGGAATTTATCCCGAAAATACCGGGGAAAATAGCCCCAGAAATCCCGAGAATTCACCCCAAAAATCCCGCTGAAAATACCCGCAGAAATCCCGGGAATCCACCCCGAAAATACCAGGGAAATAATCCCAGAAATCCCAGGAAATCGCCCCAAAAATACCGGGAAAAATACCCCCAGAAATCCCGGGAATTCACCCCGAAAATACCGGGGAAAATGCTCCCAAAATAACGGGAATTTACCCCGAAAATACCGGGGAAATAATCCCAGAAATCCGGGAATTCACCCCGAAAATACCGGGAAAATACTCCCCGGAATCCCGGGAAGTCACCCCGAAAATACCGGGGAAAATCCTCCCAGAAATCCCAGGAAATCGCCCCAAAAATACGGGGAAAAAATCTCCCCAGAAATCCGGGGAATTCACCCCGAAAATACCGGGAAAATAATCCCAGAAATCCAGGGAGTTCACCCCGAAAATACCGGGGAAATGCTCCCAAAAATCCCGGGAATTCGCCCCGAAAAATCCCGCTGAAAATAACCCCAGAAATCCCGTTAAATCAACCCGAAAATCCCAGGAAAATGCTCCCAAAAATCCCGGGAATTTATCCCGAAAATACCGGGGAAAATCCTCCCAGAAATCCCAGGAAATCGCCCCAAAAATACTGGGAAAAAAATCTCCCCAGAAATCCGGGAATTCACCCCGAAAATCCCAGGGAAAACACCCCCCAGAAATCCCGAGAAATCGCCCCCAAAAATGCCGGGAAAACCCAAAAAAGATCCCGGGAAAATTAAAGAACAAATCCCGGGAAATCTCCCCGAAAGACCCCGTTAAAACCCCTCAAAATCCCCTCTAAAACCCCCGAAAAACCCCGGAATTCACCCCAAAATTCCCGGAATTTGCCCAAAACCCCCGGAATTCACCCCAAAATCCCCCCCAGGTGGACAATTCCTCCCTGACCGGAGAATCCGAGCCCCAGACCCCCCCCTCAAACCCCCCAAAAATTCCCAAAAAATCCCCTTTAAAACCCCCAAATCCCACTTAAACCTCACTAAAATTCCCGGAATTTGCCCAAAACCCCCGGAATTCACCCCAAAATCCCCTTCCCCAGGTGGACAATTCCTCCCTGACCGGAGAATCCGAGCCCCAGACGCGCTCCCCCGACTGCACCCACGACAACCCCCTGGAGACGCGGAACATCACCTTCTTCTCCACCAACTGCGTCGAGGGTGAGCCCCGAATTTGGGGAGGGGGCCCCGAAATCGGGGGAGCCCCAAAAATGGGCAAAAAAACCGGGGTTTTGGGGCAAAAAAACGGGGGTTTTTGTGAATTTTTAGCCCCGAAATGTGAATTTTTGGCTCCGAAATGTGGATTTTTAGCCCCAAAACTGAGTTAAGGGAGAGTCAGGGAGGCGATGGAAGTTGGGGAGGGGGCCCCAGAAATCGGGGGGGGTCCCCGAGGGTCGGGGGAGCCCCAAAAATGGGCAAAAAACCGGGGTTTCGGGGCAAAAAGACCGCTTTTTTTTGTGAATGTTTAGCCCTGAAATGTGGATTTTTAGCCCCAAAATGTGAATTTTTAGCCCCAAATTGTGTCAAGGGAGGGTCAGGGAGGCGCCGGAATTTGGGGAGGGGTCCCTGAAATTTGGGGAGGGGTCTCTGAAATTTGGGGAGCTTTAGACCCCTTTTGGGGCCGTTTTGGGGCAGTTTTGGGGCTGTTTTGGGTTCATTTCCCATTTACCCCTGGTTTTCTCTATTTTTCTCTATTTTTTCCCGTTTTTCGCTATTTTCACCCCGTTTTTCCCCCCCCTCAGGCACGGCCCGCGGCGTGGTCATCGCCACAGTCATGGGGGGCACTGACCCCTCTTTTGGGGTTGTTTTGGGGTTGTTTTGTGGCTGTTTTGGGGCAGTTTTGGGGTCATTTCCCATTTATACCTATTTTTCTCTATTTTTTTCCCGTTTTTCGCTATTTTCACCCCGTTTTTTCTCCCCGCCAGGCACGGCCCGCGGCGTGGTCATCGCCACGGGTGACCGCACGGTGATGGGGGACACTGACCCCTCTTTTGGGGTTGTTTTGGGGTTGTTTTGGGGATTTTTAGGGTTCATTTCCCATTTACCCCTGGTTTTCTCTATTTTTCTCTATTTTTTTTCCGTTTTTCGCTATTTTCACCCCGTTTTTTCCCCCCCCTCAGGCACGGCCCGCGGCGTGGTCATCGCCACGGGTGACCGGACCGTCATGGGGAGCACTGACCCCAATTTTGGGGCAGTTTTGGGGCAGTTTTGGGTTCATTTCCCATTTACCCCTGGTTTTCTCTATTTTTCTCTATTTTTTCCCCGTTTTTCGCTATTTTCACCCCGTTTTTTCCCCCCGCCAGGCACGGCCCGCGGCGTGGTCATCGCCACGGGTGACCGGACCGTCATGGGCCGCATCGCCACGCTGGCCTCGGGGCTGGAGGTGGGCAAGACGCCGATCGCGGTGGAGATCGAGCACTTCATCCAGCTGATCACGGGCGTGGCCGTGTTCCTCGGCATCTCCTTCTTCATCCTCTCCCTCATCCTCGGCTACACCTGGCTCGAGGCCGTCATCTTCCTCATCGGCATCATCGTGGCCAACGTGCCCGAGGGGCTGCTGGCCACCGTCACGGTGAGCGGCCGGGAGGGACTGGGAGGCACTGGGAGCAAACTGGGAGGAGCTGGGATGGACTGGGGCGGAGATATTGGGGTGTAAAGGGGAACTGGGAGGAACTGGGAGCAAACTGGGAGTCACTGGGAGTTACTGGAGTGGAGATATTGGGGTGTAAAGGGGAACTGGGAGGGACTGGGAGCAAACTGGGAGGAGCTGGGATGGACTGGGGCGGAGATATTGGGGTGTAAAGGGGAACTGGGATGGACTGGGAGCAAACTGGGAGGCGCTGGGGTGGACTGGGGCAGAGATATTGGGGTGTAAAGGGGAACTGGGAGTCACTGATGGACTGGGATGGACTGGGAGCAAACTGGAGTCACTGGAGACTGGGACGAGACATTGGCGGTAAAGGGAACTGGGAGGACTGCGGACAAACTGAGTCACTGGAGGACTGGGTGATGACTGGAGCAAACTGGTAGGCGCTGTCTCGGATTCGACTGGGGCAGAGATATTGGGGTGTAAAGGGGAACTGGGAGTCACTGGGATGGACTGGGATGGACTGGGAGCAAACTGGGAGCAAACTGGGAGTCACTGGGAGTTACTGGAGTGGAGATATTGGGGTGTAAAGGGGAACTGGGAGGAACTGGGAGCAAACTGGGAGTCACTGGGATGGACTGGGAGCAAACTGGGAGGCACTGGGATGGACTGGGGCGGAGATATTGGGGTGTAAAGGGGAACTGGGATGGACTGGGAGCAAACTGGGAGGAGCTGGGAGTTACTGGAGTGGAGATATTGGGGTGTAAAGGGGAACTGGGAGGGACTGGGAGCAAACTGGGAGGCACTGGGAGTTACTGGAGTGGAGATATTGGGGTGTAAAGGGGAACTGGGAGGGACTGGGAGCAAACTGGGAGGCGCTGGGATGGACTGGGACAGAGATATTGGGGTGTAAAGGGGAACTGGGAGTCACTGGGATGGACTGGGATGGACTGGGATGGACTGGGATGGACTGGGATGGACTGGGAGCAAACTGGGAGTCACTGGGATGGACTGGGACGGAGATATTGGGGTGTAAAGGGATTTTTTTCCGGGATTTTTTCCCGGGAAATTTTCTGGGATTTTTTCCGCGATTTTTCCCGCAATTTTTTCCGGGATTTTTCCCGCGATTTCTCCCGGGATTTTTCAGCCCCCACCCCCCCCAGAGCGAAGCCCCCAGACCCATTTAAGACCCCCCCAAAACCCCCAGGATTCCTGGTCACACCAAGGTGTTTTGAGCTTTAATTTGGGGTTTTTTTTCTGGGATTTTTTCTGGGATTTTTCCCGCAATTTTTTCCGCGATTTTTCCCGCGATTTCCCCCGGGGTTTTCCCGCCCCCCACCCCACAAGGCGAAGCCCCCAGACTCATTTGGGACCCCCCCAAACCCCCAGGTGTGCCTGGGTCCCTTTACTGACGGTCGCACCAAGGGGTTTCGGGCTTTAATCTCGGGGAATTTTCCCGGGATTTTTTCCGGGATTTTTTCTGCGATTTCTCCCGGGATTTTTCAGCCCCCACCCCCCCCAGAGCGAAGCCCCCAGACCCATTTAAGACCCCCCCAAAACCCCCAGGATTCCTGGTCACACCAAGGTGTTTTGAGCTTTAATTTGGGGTTTTTTTCTGGGATTTTTTCTGGGATTTTCCCGCAATTTTTTCCGCGATTTTTCCCGCGATTTCCCCCGGGGTTTTCCCGCCCCCCACCCCACAAAGCGAAGCCCCCAGACCCATTTCGTGCCCCCCAGGTGTGCCTGACGCTGACCGCCAAGCGCATGGCCCGCAAGAACTGCCTGGTGAAGAACCTGGAGGCCGTGGAGACCCTGGGCTCCACCTCCACCATCTGCTCCGACAAGACCGGGACCCTCACCCAGAACCGCATGACCGTGGCCCACATGTGGTTCGACAACCAGATCCACGAGGCCGACACCACCGAGGACCAGTCCGGTCAGCGGGGGCGAACTGGGAGCAACTGGGAGGGACTGGGAGGGACTGGGGGGAAAAAACGCGGCGGTTTTAGGGTGGAAAATGGGGATTTTAGGGGGGAAAATGGGGGTTTTGGGGAGTGAAGTGACACTGGGAGGGACTGGGAAAGCACTGGGAGGGGATTGGGGGGGATTGGGAGGGACTGGGAGCAACTGGGAGGGACTGGAAGACACTGGGAGGAAAAAAACCGGCGGTTTTAGGGTGGAAAATGGGGGTTTTAGGGAGTGAAGTGGCACTGGGAGGGACTGGGAGGGGATTGGGGGGGACTGGGAGCAACTGGGAGAGACTGGGAGGGACTGGGAGAGGATTTGGGGTTACTGGTTTATACTGGGAGGGGCTGGGAGGGACTGGGGGGAAAAAAACAGTGGTTTTAGGGTGGAAAATGGGGATTTTAGGGAATAAAGTGGCACTGGGAGGGACTGGGAGCAACTGGGAGGGACTGGGAGGGACTGGGAGCAACTGGGAGGGACTGGGAGGGACTGGGAGCAACTGGGAGTGACTGGGAGGGACTGGGCAGGCGAGGAGGGGAAGGAGGATGGGAATTTTGGGAAGTTCTGGGGAATTTTGAGGAGTTTTGGGGTGATTTCGGGGCTATTTGGGGCTGGAAACTTGGCCAAACCAGTCCAAACTGGTCCAAACCGGCCCAAACTGGTCCAAACTGGTCCAAACTGGCCTGTACTGGTGGATTCTGACCCCTTTCTCCCCCCCAGGCACCGCCTTCGACAAGAGCTCGCCCACATGGGTGGCCCTGAGCCACATCGCGGGGCTCTGCAACCGCGCCGTGTTCAAGGGGGGCCAGGAGAACGTCCCCATCCTCAAGGTGGGGATTTGGGGGATTTTGGGGAATTTTTTGGGATTTTTTTGGATTTTTGGGATTTTTTTGGGATTTTTTGGGAATTTTTTTTTTTTTTTGTGATTTTTAGAAATTATTTTGGGGGATTTTTTGGGGGATTTTTTGGGGGATTTTTTGGGGGATTTTTTGGAGGATTTTTTAGGGATTTTTTGGTGATTTTTGTGGGATTTATTGGGAATTTTTCAGGGATTTTTCAGGGACTTTTGGGGGATTTTTCGGAGATTTTTTAGGGATTTTTTTTTTTTTTTTGAGGATTTTTCAAGGGGGCCCTATAGGCGTTTTTAGGGAATTTTGTGGAGTTTCAAGAAGGTTTGGGGAGGTCTTGGGGAGCAGGAGAAGGTCCCCATCCTCAAGATGAGGTTCGGGGATTTTGAGGGATTTTTTTGGGATTTTCAGGGATTTTGGGGGATTTTCTGAGGATTTTTTGGGGGGGAGTTTATGTAGGGGTTTGTGATTTTGGGGTCGGAATCCCTGATTTTGGGTTTTCCCGAGGGTTTCCTGAGGGATTCCCTGAGGATTCCCGGGATGGGTTGGATTCTGTTGGGTCTGGGGGGATTCCCGGCGGGATTTTGGGGCCGGAATCCCGGATTTTGGGATCGGAATCCCGGATTTTGGGATCGGAATCCCGGATTTTGGGTTTCCCCGAGGGTTTCCTGAGGGATTCCCTGAGGATTCCCGGGATGGGTTGGATTCTGTTGGGTCTGGGGGGGATTCCCGGCGGGATTTTGGGGCCGGAATCCCGGATTTTGGGATCGGAATCCCGGATTTTGGGGCCGGAATCCCGGATTTTGGGGCCGGAATCCCGGATTTTGGGATCGGAATCCCGGATTTTGGGGCCGGAATCCCGGATTTTGGGATCGGAATCCCGGATTTTGGGTTTTCCGCAGCGGGACGTGGCCGGGGACGCGTCGGAGTCGGCGCTGCTGAAATGCATCGAGCTCTCCTCGGGCTCCGTCAAGGTCATGCGGGAGAGGAACAAGAAAGTGGCCGAGATCCCCTTCAACTCCACCAACAAGTACCAGGTATCCCAAAAAAACCCCAAACCCCCTCGGGGAACCCGGAAAATCCCGGGAGGAACCCAAAAAATCCGTGGGGGAAAACCCCCGAAGTTTGTGGGGAATCCGCAGCCCCAAAACCCCCAGGAGCGACCCCAAAATCCTGAGCAGAACCCAGAAAATCTGTGGGGAACCCAAAAAATTCCAGGGGGGAGTTAAAAAAGTCCGGGTGGATCCCAAAGAATCCCGGGGAGAACCCAAAAATCCGTGGACAAGCCCAAAAATCCCGGGCAGATCCCAAAAATTCCGG
>JAVTVJ010003909.1:0-36319 GCA_034509425.1 Eopsaltria australis
ATGATTTCTGGTATTTTTCCCAAAATTCTGATTTTTTTCCCCAAAATGCCCAACGTTTTCCCTCAAATTTAGCTTTTTTTCCCCAAATTCCCCACTTTTCTCCAAGAATTCCCCTTTTCTTCCTCAAATTCCCATTTTTTTTTCCCAAAATTCCAGGTTTTTTCCTTAATTTTCCAGGATTTGTCCAAAAACTCCCAAGATTTTTCTAAGAATTCCCACCATTTTTCCCCCCCAAAATTCCCAATATTTTTCATAAAATTCCTGGGATTTTCCCCCCAGAATTCCTGGGATTTTTCCCAAAATTCCCCAATATTTTCCCCAAAATTCTGATTTTTTTTTCCCCAAAAATTCCCATTTTTTACCCCCAAAAAATCTCAATTTTCCCCCCCAGAATTCCCAATATTTTTCTCCAAATTCTGATTTTTCCCCCCAAAATTCTCATGATTTTGCCCAAAATTATGATTTTTTTCCTCAAAATCCCCAGTATTTTTTCCAAAATTCCCATTTTTTCCCCAGAATTCCCGAGATTTTTTCCCCCCCAAAATTGCCTGGATTTTTTTCCTCAAAATTCCCTGGATTTTCCCCCAAAATTCCCATTTTTTCCCAAAATTCCCTGGATGTTTCACAAAATTCCATGGATTTTTCCCCAGAAATTCCCATCTTTCCCCAAAATTCCCTGGATTTTTCCCAAAATTCTTTACCAAACCCTCGTATTTTTCCTCAAAATTCTGATTTTTTTTTTCTCAAAATTCCCCCTTTCCCGCCCCCCAAAATTCTGGGGTTTTTTCCCCAAATTCCAAGTATTTTTCCCTAATTTCCAAGCATTTTGAGGATCAGAAAAATCCTGGGAATTTTGGGAAAAAACCCCAGAATTTTGAGGTACAAAAAAAAAAAAAAAAAAAATCAGAATTTTGGGAAAAATACTGGGAATTCGGGGTGGAAAAAAAAAAACAAAATTATGGAAAAAATATTGGGAATTTTGGGAAAAAAATCCTGGGAATACTGGGGAAAAAAATCCCGGAAATTTTGAGAAAAACATCTGGGAATTTTGGGGGAAAAAAAAGATCAAAATTTTCCCCAAAATTCCGATTTTTTTTTCTCAAAAAAATCCCATTTTTTCCCCCCCAAAATTCCTGGTTTTTTTTCCAAAATTCCCAGGATTTTTTTCCCAGAATTCCCGATTTTCTCACCTGGGATGGGGAAGGGCTGGGTGAGGCCACAGCCCTGGACTCTCAGAGTGACCAGTGCTGGACACTGCGCCAGCAGCTCGGCCACGGCGCGGCCACCGCTGTCACCAAGAGGGTTCAGGCTCAGGTCCAGCTCCTGCAGGGACTGCGGACACGGAGTGGACACTGAGTGGACACTGAGTGGACACAGGGGTCGGGAGTGGACACTGAGTGGACAATGGGTGGACACAGGGGTCAGGAGTGGACACTGAGTGGACAATGGGTGGACACAGGGTCAGGAGTGGACACTGAGTGGACAATGGGTGGACAATGGGTGGACACAGGGGTCAGGAGTGGACACTGAGTGGACAATGGGTGGACACAGGGGTCAGGAGTGGACACTGAGTGGACAATGGGTGGACAATGGGTGGACACAGGGGTCAGGAGTGGACACTGAGTGGACACTGAGTGGACAAAGGGTCGGGAGTGGACACTGAGTGGACACTGAGTGGACAAAGGGTCGGGAGTGGACACAGCTCCAGCAGGGCCAGAGTGCCCAGAGTGACCCTGAGCTCAGCCATTCCAGGGGCAAAAATTCCCAGAGATTTTGGGTTTTTTGGGGGATTTTTGGGGGATTTTTAGGGTTTTTTTCCTGGATTTTTTTTGGTGGGATTTTGGTGACGTTTTTAGGGATTTTTTCCGGGATTTTTTGGGGTTTTTTGTGGGATTTTTTGTGGGATTTTTAAGGGGCTTTTTGAGTGATTTTTTGGGGTTTTTTGTGGGATTTTTTGTGGAATTTTTGTGGGGTATTTTGCATTCCTTTGGGATTTTTCTCAGGATTTTTTGTGGGATTTTTGTCAATTTTCCAGGAATTTTTGAGGGGTTTTTTGGTGATTTTTTTGAGGAATTTTTGGTGGATTTTTGTTGGATTTTTGGGAGTTTTCTGGGGATTTTTTGGCAACTTTTTGTCAGTTTTTGGGGATTTTTTGGGGGTTTTGTGGGATTTTTTGGGGGTTTTTAGCGGCTTTTTCCTGGATTTTTTGGGGTTTTATGTGGGATTTTTTTGTGGAATTTTTGTGGGGTATTTTGCATTCCTTTGGGATTTTTCTCAGGATTTTTTGTGGGATTTTTGTCAATTTTCAGGGAATTTTTGAGGGGTTTTTTGGCGATTTTTTTGAGGAATTTTTGGTGGATTTTTGTTGGATTTTTGGGGATCTTTTGGCAACTTTTTGTCAGTTTTTTGGGGATTTTTGGTGGGTTTTGTGGGATTTTTTGGGAGAACTTTTCGTAGGATTTTTGTGGGATTTTTGAGGATTTCTATTGCTTTATTTTGAGATTTTTTCCACAATTTTTGAGGGGTTTTTTGAGTGATTTTTGGTGTTTCTTTGGGGTTTTTTGTGGGATTTTTTATGGAATTTGTGTGGGGTATTTTGCATTCCTTGGGGATTTTTCTCAGGATTTTTTGTGGGATTTTTGTCAATTTTTGGGGGATTTTTGAGGGGTTTTTTGGTGATTTTTTTGAGGAATTTTTGGTGGATTTTGGGAGTTTTCTGGGGATTTTTAGGCAATTTTTTGTCAGTTTTTTGGGAGTTTTTTGGTGGGTTTTGTGGGATTTTTTGGGAGATCTTTTTGGTAGGATTTTTGTGGGGTTTTTGAGGATTTCTATGGTTTTAGTTTGGGATTTTTTCCACAATTTTTGAGAGTTTTTTTGAGCAATTTTGGTGGGACTTTTAGCATTTCTTTGAGGATTTTTGTGGGATTTGTGGGGGGTTTTTGGCACTTTTTTGTGGGATTTTCCTCAGGATTTTTGGTGGAATTTTTGTGGGATTTTTGGGAGAGTTTTGGGGGATATTTGAGGGATTTTTGAGGGGTTTTAGGGGGAATTTTTTGAGGAATTTTTTAGGGATTTTTTGAGGAATTTTTTTTTTATTTTTTGGGGGTTTTTTGACATTTTCTAGGGATTTTTTGGCGATTTTATGTTGGTTTTTTCGTGGGTTTTGTGGGATTTTTTGGGAGATTTTTTTGGTAGGATTTTTGGGAGATTTTTGAGGATTTCTATGGCTTTATTTTGGGATTCTTCCCACAATTTCTGAGGGGTTTTTTGAGCGATTTTGGTGGCACTTTTAGCATTTCTTTGGGGATTTTTGTGGGGGATTGTTTTTTGGCACTTTTTTGTGGGATTTTTCTCAGGATTTTTTGTGAGATTTTTGTCAATTTTCAGGGGATTTTTGAGGGTTTTTTTGTGGGATTTTTTGTTGATATTTGAAGGAATTTTTGTTGGATTTTTGGGAGTTTTTCTAGGGATTTTTTTGTGATTTTTTGATGGTTTTTTGGTGGGTTTTGTGGGATTTTTTGGGAGATTTTTGGTAGAATTTTTGTGGGATTTTTGAGGATTTCTATGGTTTTATTTTGGGATTTTTTCCACAATTTTGAGGGGTTTTTTGAGCGATTTTGGTGGGACTTTTAGCATTTCTTTGAGGATTTTTGTGGGATTTGTGGGGGATTTTTGGTTTTGGCACTTTTTTGTGGGATTCTTCTCGGGATTCTTTGTGGCATTTTTGTGGGATTTTTTGCAATGCTTTGGGATTTTTTGCAGGAGTTTTTTGTGGGATTTTTGTCCATTTTCGGAGCATTTTTGTGCGATTTTTTGTGGGATTTTTGCCGTTTCTTCGCCATTTCTACTGCAATTTTCCCCGGGATTTTTCAGGAATCTCTCCCAAATTTCCCTGGGATATTTTCCATACCTGGAAGGCCTCTCTGGCTGTGAGGAGGCTCCGGATCCCGGCGGGGCCGACGCCGTTCCCGGCCAGGTCCAGCAGCGCCAGGCGGGGCAGAGTGCCCAGAGTGACCCCGAGCTCGGCCATCGGCGCCTCGCAAATCCCGGAGTGGCGCAGCCGCAGCTCCCGGAGCGGCTCCTGCAGCCTCAGGGAGCGCAGCAAAGCCGGGATTTGGACTTGGGGAATCCGGATCCCAGCCGGGATCTCCAGCCCGGAGTTTTGGGATTGCAGCTCCGTTACCCTCAGGAGTGGCGGGAACGGCGCTGAGGGGAAATGGGGAATTTGGGGTTTTTGGGGGAAATTTGGGGTTTTTGGGGAAAATTGGCATTTTAGATGGGAATTCTGAGGTGAAATTTGGGGTTTGGGGTGGAAACTTGGGGTTTTGGGGGAAAATTTGAGGTTTTGGGAGGAAATTTGGGGGTTTGGGGGGAAATTTGGGGTTTGGGGGAAATTGGGATTTGGGGTGGGAATTTTGAGGGGAAACTTGGGGTTTGGGGTGGAAATTTGGGGGTTTTGGGGAAAATTTGGGGTGTTGGGGGAAAATTGGGATTTTTAAAGGAATTTTGAGGGGAAACTTGGGGTTTTGGGAGGAAATTTGGGGTTTTTGGGGAAAACTGGGATTTTGGGTGGGATTTTTGAGGGAAAACTTGGGGATTGGGGTGGAAATTTGGGGGTTTTGGAGGAATTTTGGGATTTTTGAGAGGAAATTTGGGAGTTTGGGGGGAAATCTGGGATTTGGGGAGGAAGTTTTGGGGTTTTGGAGGGGAAATTTGGGATTTTGTGGCAAAAATGTGGGATTTGGGGGGGAAATTTGGGGGTTTAAGAAGGAAATGTGGGATTTTTGGGAAGAAATTTGGAGTTTTGGTGGGAATTTTGAGTGGGAAATTTGGGCTTTTGGGAAGAAATCTGGGATTTTGGGGCAAACGTGGGATTTTGGGAGGAAACTTGGGATTTAGGGGGAGAAATTTAGGATTTGGGGGGGAAATCTGGGATTTTGAGGGGAAAATTGGGGTTTCTGGGGAAAAATTTGGGATTTGGGGGGGAATATCTGGGATTTTGAGGGGAAAATTGGGGAATTTGGGGGGAAAACTGGAGATTTTGGAGGGGAAATATGGAATTTTTGGAGGGACTTTGGGGATTTGAGGGGGAAATTCGGTGTTTTGGGAGGTAAATTGGGGATTTTGGGAGAAAATTTAGGATTTGGGGGTGAATATCGGAGATTTAAATGGAGAAAATTGTGGATTTTGAGGGAAAATTTGGGATTTTGGGAGGAAAAATTGGGAATTTTTGGGGAAAACTGGGGGGTTTGGCATGGAAATTTTGGATTCTGAGAGGAAAATTTGGGATTTTGGGGAGGAAATTTGGGGATTTTTGGAGAAAAACGGGGATTTTGAGGGGAAAGTTGGGATTCTGGGTGGAAATCTGGGATTTTTGGGAAGAAATTTGGGGATTTTGGGACTCACTGAGGCCCAGGCTGGCGCAGATTCTCCGGTAGCGCTCGGGGAGCGGCGGCAAATCCCAACCTTGGATCTCTGCCTGCACCTGGAATTCCCAAATATTCCCAAAAATCACCCAAAGTATTCCCAAAAAAATTACCCAAAATATTCCCGAGAAATCACCCAAAATGTTCCCAAAAATCACCCAAAAAATCCAAAAAACCCACCCAAATATTCCCAAGAAATCACCCAAAATAATCCCCAAAAATTCCCAAAATATTCCCAAAAAACCACCCAAAATATTCCCAGAAAAATTTGGCAAAATATTCCCAAAAATCAACCAAAATGTTCCCAAAAATGATTAAAAAACACCTAAAAATCCCCCAAAAATCCCACAAGAATTTTCCAAGAAATCCTCAGAATATTCCCAAAAAATTGAGAAATCCCACCCAAAATGTTCCCAAGAATCACCCAAAATATTCCCAAAAAAACACCCAAAATATTCCCAAAAAATCACCCAAATTATTCCCAAAAATCACCCAAAATATTCCCAAAAAATCACCCAAAGTATTCCCAAGAAATCACCCAAAATATTCCCAAAAACCACCCAAAATATTCCCAAAAACCCACTCAAAATATTCCCAAAAAATCAATCAAAATGTTCCCAAAAAATCACCCAAAATATTCCCAAAAAACCACCCAAATATTCCCAAAAATCACCCAAAATATTCCCAAAAAATCACCCAAAATATTCCCAAAAAATCACCCAAAATATTCCCAAAAAATCACCCAAAATATTCCCAAAAATCACCCAAAATATTCCCAAAAATCACCCAAAATATTCCCAAAAATCACCCAAAATATTCCCAAAAAACCACCCAAATATTCCCAAAAATCACCCAAAATATTCCCAAAAAATCTGGAAAAAAACCACCTATAAATCTCACAAAAAGTCCCCAAGAAATCCCAAAAATATCTCCCAGAATGCCTCAAAAATTCCCATAAAATTCCTTAGAAAATCCCAAAAATCCTCCCCAAAAATCCTCAAAAACATCACCCAAAACCCCCCAAAGAATTCCTAAAAAAAAATTTCCCCCCCAAAATCTCCCTCCCAGGCCCTTCCTAAAATCCCAGAATTCCCAAAAAATCCCAAATTCCCCCAAAACCCCTTAAAAAGCCCCCGAAAACCCAAGAGCTCCCAAAATTCCCCTCCCAAATCCCCGTAAATCCTCAAAAAAATCCCCCAAAAATTCCAAAACAAAATCCCAAATATTCCCAAATCCAAAATTCAAAAGAAGTCCCCATAAATTCCCAAAAAAATCCCCCAAAAAACCCAAAATTCCCCTCCCAAATCCTCATAAATCCCCCCAAAATTCCCAAAAAATCCCAAAAATTCCCAAATCCCTCCAAAATTCCAAAAAAACCCCCCCAAAATTCCCAGAAAAATCTCCAAAACCCCCTAAAAATTCCCAAAAATTCCCAAAAACCCCCCAAAATTCCCCCAAAACCCCAATTCCAAATCCTCGTAGATCCCCCAAAATTCCCAAAAAATCCCAAATGCCTCCCAAACCCCTTTAAAAATTCCCCAAAATTCCCCTCCCAAATCCCACTAAACCCCCTAAAATTCCAAAAAAATCCCCAAAAATCCCCCAAAAATTAAAAAAAAAATCCCAAAAAATCCCCCAAAAATTCTTAAAAATCCCAAAAAATCCCCCAAAACCCCAAACCATTCCCAAATTCCCAAAATCCCCGAATTCCCACCTCATCATCAGTGCTGAGGACGTCCCCAACCGGGTCCTGTGGGGCCAGCAGGGCCCCGGCCTTGCGCAGGAGCAGCCTCGGGAACATCCCGGAATTCCGGGAGAATCGCTCGGCAGCCTGCAGAGACAGCCAGCCCACCGTGTGCTCAGGGCTGGGCAGTTTGGGGAAAAATTAGGAATTTTTTGGGGAATTTTTTGGGATTTTTTTGGGATTTTTTAGGGATTTTTTGGGGAATTTTTTGGGATTTTTTTGGAATTTCTTAGGATTTTTTTTGTAATTTTTTGGGATTTTTTTCGGTTTTTTTAAGAATTTTTCTGTGATTTTTCTGTGATTTTTGGGGATTTTTTTGGGAATTTTTTTGGATTTTTTGGGGATTTTTTTGGGGAATTTTTTGGGATTTTTGGGGGGTTTTTAAAAGAATTTTTCTCTGATTTTTCTGTGATTTTTGGGGATTTTTTTGGGATTTTTTTGGGAATTTTTTGGGGATTTTTTTGGGAATTTTTTGGGATTTTTTGGGGATTTTAAAATAATTTTTCTGTGATTTTTCTGTGATTTCTGGGGATTTTTTTGGGAATTTTTTGGGGATTTTTTTGGGACTTTTTTTGGATTTTTTATTGGATTTTTTGGGGGAATTTTTTGGGATTTTTTTGGGAATTTTTTGGGAATTTTTTTGGGGGAATTTTTTGAGATTTTTTTGGGTTTTTTAAAGAATTTTTCTGTGATTTTTGGGGAATTTTTTGGGATTTTTAAATGGAACTTTTTAAGGATTTTTGGGTTTTATAGAAGTTTTTAGTGTTTTTCTGTGACCTTTTGGGGGTTTTTCTGAGAATTTTTTGGGATTTTTTTGGGGATTTTTTTGGATTTTTGGGGTTTTTAAATGAATTTTTCCTGTGATATTTGGGATTTTTTTGGACTTTTTGGGAATTTTTTGGGATTTTTATGGAATTTTTTAAGGATTTTTTTGGTTTTTTAAAGAATTTTTCTGTGATTTTCAGGTGTGATTTTTCTGTGATTTTTGGGGATTTTTTTTTGGGGAATTTTTTGGGAATTTTTAATGGAACTTTTTAAGATTTTTTGGTTTTTATTAGAAGTTTTAGTGGTTTTTCTGGTGACTTTTGGGGTTTTCCTGAGAATTTTTTTGGGATTTTTTTGGGGATTTTTTTGGGATTTTTTGGGGTTTTTAAAATAATTTTTCTGTGATATTTTGGGATTTTTTTGGGACTTTTTTGGGAATTTTTTGGGATTTTTAATGGGAATTTTTTAAGGATTTTTTTGGTTTTTAAAGAATTTTTCTGTGATTTTTCTGTGATTTTTCTGTGATTTTTGGGGATTTTTTGGGGAATTTTTTGGGATTTTTAATGGGAACTTTTTAAGGATTTTTTTGGGTTTTTATTAGAAGTTTTTAGTGGTTTTTCTGTGACTTTTGGGGGTTTTTCTGAGAATTTTTTGGGATTTTTTTGGGGATTTTTTTGGGATTTTTTGGGGTTTTTAAAATAATTTTTCTGTGATATTTTGGGATTTTTTTGGGACTTTTTTGGGAATTTTTTGGGATTTTTAATGGGAATTTTTTAAGGATTTTTTTGGTTTTTAAAGAATTTTTCTGTGATTTTTCTGTGATTTTTCTGTGATTTTTGGGGATTTTTTGGGGAATTTTTTGGGATTTTTAATGGGAACTTTTTAAGGATTTTTTTGGGTTTTTATTAGAAGTTTTTAGTGGTTTTTCTGTGACTTTTGGGGGTTTTTCTGAGAATTTTTTGGGATTTTTTTGGGGATTTTTTTGGGATTTTTTGGGGTTTTTAAAATAATTTTTCTGTGATATTTTGGGATTTTTTTGGGACTTTTTTGGGAATTTTTTGGGATTTTTAATGGGAATTTTTTAAGGATTTTTTTGGTTTTTAAAGAATTTTTCTGTGATTTTTCTGTGATTTTTCTGTGATTTTTGGGGATTTTTTGGGGAATTTTTTGGGATTTTTAATGGGAACTTTTTAAGGATTTTTTTGGGTTTTTATTAGAAGTTTTTAGTGGTTTTTCTGTGACTTTTGGGGGTTTTTCTGAGAATTTTTTGGGATTTTTTTGGGGATTTTTTTGGGATTTTTTGGGGTTTTTAAAATAATTTTTCTGTGATATTTTGGGATTTTTTTGGGACTTTTTTGGGAATTTTTTGGGATTTTTAATGGGAATTTTTTAAGGATTTTTTTGGTTTTTAAAGAATTTTTCTGTGATTTTTCTGTGATTTTTCTGTGATTTTTGGGGATTTTTTGGGGAATTTTTTGGGATTTTTAATGGGAACTTTTTAAGGATTTTTTTGGGTTTTTATTAGAAGTTTTTAGTGGTTTTTCTGTGACTTTTGGGGGTTTTTCTGAGAATTTTTTGGGATTTTTTTGGGGATTTTTTTGGGATTTTTTGGGGTTTTTAAAATAATTTTTCTGTGATATTTTGGGATTTTTTTGGGACTTTTTTGGGAATTTTTTGGGATTTTTAATGGGAATTTTTTAAGGATTTTTTTGGTTTTTAAAGAATTTTTCTGTGATTTTTCTGTGATTTTTCTGTGATTTTTGGGGATTTTTTGGGGAATTTTTTGGGATTTTTAATGGGAACTTTTTAAGGATTTTTTTGGGTTTTTATTAGAAGTTTTTAGTAGTTTTTCTGTGATTTTTGGGGGTTTTTTTGGGATATTTTGGGGATTTTTTTGGGGAATTTTTTGGGATTTTTTTGGGTTTTTAAAATAATTTTTCTGTGATTTTTCTGCGATTTTTTGGGATCTTTCTGGGACTTTTTTGGGAATGCTTTGGGATTTTTAATGGGAATTTTTTAAGGATTTTTTTGGGGGGGTTTTAAAAGAATTTTTCTGTGATTTTTTGGGATTTTTTTGGGCATTTTTTTGGGGCATTAATGGGATTTTTTTTGGAATTTTTTTTCCCTGATTTTTTAAAGGATTTTTTTGTGGACTTTTTAGGGGTTTTTTAGATTTTTTTGGGATTTTTTGGAGAAGGGTTATGGGGATTTTATGGGATTTTAATGGGAATTTACGGGGACTTTCGGGGAATTTTCTGAACTTTCTTGGAGATGTTTTGAAGATTTTTAAAGGATTTTCCGGGGTTTTTAAAAGACTTTTCCCGTAATTTTTCGGTGGATTTTTGTGGGTTTTTCAGGAATTTCTGGGGGATTTTTTTTGGGGCATTAATGGGCTTTTTTGGGATATTTTTGGTAATTTTTTGGATTTTTTTTTTAACTTTTAAAGGATTTTTTTTTTGTAATTTTTTAAGGTTTTTTTTAGATTTTTTTTTTATATTTTTTGGGGGACTGTTACGGGGATTTTATGGGATTTTACTGGGAGTTTTATGGGATTTTTTGACATTTCAGCGATTTTTTGGGAATTTGATGGGAATTTGATGGGAATTCAAAAGGATTTTTTGGAAGGGAATTTTATAGAATTTTTTGAAGAATTTTTTGGAAATTTTAATGTGATTTTTTGGTGGATTTTTTAGGGATTTTGGAGGGATTTTTTGGGGGTGTTTTATGGGATTCTCTTTTTTTTTGTGGAATTTTTGGGGGGATTTTTACGGGGATTTTTGGGAATTTTTTGGGATTTTTTTGTGATTTTTTTTTTTTTTAGGGATTTTTCAGTGATTTTTGGGGGGATTTTTATTGGATTTTTGGATGAGTTTTTGGGAATTTTTGTAGGGATTTTGAGAATTTATGGCGATTTATTGAGGATTTTTATGGGATTTATTGGGAATTTTTGAGGGAATTTTTGGAATTTTTTTGGGGGACTGTTATCGGGATTTTATGGGATTTTACTTGGAGTTTTATGGGATTTTTTGACATTTCAGCGATTTTTTGGGAATTTGATGGGAATTTGATGGGAATTCAAAAGGATTTTTTGGAAGGGAATTTTATAGAATTTTTTAAAGAATTTTTTGGAAATTTTAATGTTAATTTATTTTGGTGGATTTTTTTAGGGATTTTGGAGGAATTTTTTGGGGGTGTTTTATGGGATTCTCTTTTTTTTGTGGAATTTTTTGGGAGATTTTTACGGGGATTTTTGGGAATTTTTTGGGATTTTTTGTGATTTTTTTTTAGGGATTTTTCGGTGATTTTTGGGGGGATTTTTATTGGATTTTTGGATGAGTTTTTGGGAATTTTTTTTAGGGATTTTGGTGGGGGATTTTGAGAATTTATGGAGATTTATTGAGGATTTTTATGGGATTTATTGGGAATTCTGGAGGAAATTTTTGGAATTTTGTGGGGGATTTTTTTTTTAAGTATTTTGGGGGATTTTTGTGGGAATTTTGGGGGGAAATTTTGAGGATTTTTGTGGGAATTTTGGGGGGATTTTAGGGGAATTTAATGGGAATTTTGGGGTATTTGCGGAGGGGATTTTTTTCTGGAATTTTTTGGATTTTTTTCCTGGAATTTTCTGGAATTTCGGAGGGATTTTTGGGGGGAATTTATTGGAATTTTAGGGGGGATTTTTTGGAGGATTTTCAGGGGGATTTTTGGGGATTTACAGTGACAAAATTCCAGGAAAAACTTGGGAATTCTCACCTGGGCACCACGGGGATGAGGAAAACGTCGGCCTGGACTCGGATCCGGATGCGCAGGGGGGGAATTTGGGATGAACTCGGGACAATCCCAGAAAATTCCGGAATTCTGGAAGAACCCGGGGCCATCCCAGAAAACTCCGGAATTCTGGAAGAACTCGGGGCCATCCCAGAAAACTCCGGAATTTCCGACGAATTTGGGACCACTCCAGGAAATTCCTGCTGCTCCTTGGGCTCATTCCCAGAATTCCCCGATTTTTGGGATTCCCTTGATGAGACCCTGGGAATTTTGGGATCTCGCGATTCCCGGAATTCCCGGAATTCCCGACAATTTTTCCGGGGTTTTTTTCGGGATGGCCCCAAATCGTCCTCCAGCCAATCCTCGTGCTCCAGGAATTCCTCCAGCGGGATCAGCGCCGGTTGGGGAATTTCGGGAGCAAATCTGGGATTTTCCAACGGAAATTTGGGATTTTCCGATGGAAATTTGGGATTTTCCAAGCTGGGATTTCCCGATTTTCCCAAATTTGGGGTTTTTTCCTCATTTTCGGCCTCTGGAATTCGTTGGCGCTTCCGGATGGGGCTCGGAGGGGCCTCGATCCCAAAATTTGGGCTCCGGGATTTTGGGATTTCGGGGTCCTGGGGATCCCTTGGAGGCTCCAGAGGGGCTGGAAAAGGGAAAAATTTGGGATCAGATCCAGGAAAAATCAGGGAAAATCTGGAAAAATGCCCCAAAATCAGGAGTGGGAGGAGTAGAATTCCCAAAACAATGGGATAAGGTCCAAAAATTCCCAAAAAATGAGGAAATGGGGTCCAAAAATTCCTAAAAAATGAGGAATTTGGCTTGTAAAATTCCCAAAAAAAATCCCCAAAAATCTGGATTTGGAATCACAAAATTCCCAAAAATCAGGAATTCCTAAAAATCAGGAATTGGGGTCATAAAATTCCCCCCCCAAAAAAAAAATCAGGAATAAAGGTCAAAAAGTCCTCAAAAAATCATTGAAAAAATCTGGAAAAAATCAGAAAAAAATCCCAAAAAATCAGAAAAAAATTCCCAAAAATTCCCAAAATTCCCAAATTCCCACCTTTTCTGGCCAGGGCCTCCTGGAGCAGTTTCTGAGTGTCTCTGATGCTGTCCCAGGTCATAAAATCCCCCAAAATTCAGGAATTGGGGTCAAAGAATCACCAAAAATCCCCTAAAAAATCTCCCAAAAATCCAAAAAAAATCCCAAAAAAATCCCCCCCAAAAAATCCCCAAAAATCAGGGAATGAGGGTCCTAAAATTCCCAAAAATTCAAGAATGGGGGGTCAAAGAATCCCCAAAAATCCCCTAAAAAATCCTCTAAAAATCCCCAAAAAATTCCAAAAAAATCCCCCCCAAAAAATTCCAAAAAAATCCCCCCCAAAAAATCCCCAAAAATCAGGGAATGAGGGTCCTAAAATTCCCAAAAATTCAGGAATAGGGATCATAAAATTCCCAAAAAAGGGAAGAATAGGGGTCAAAAAAATCCCAAAAATCCCCCAAAATATCAGGAAATGGAAGTCCTAATATTCCAATCAAAAAAAAAAAAATCTGGAATTCCCAGAAAAAATCTGGAATTCCCAAAAAATTCAGGAATTCCCAAAAAATCAAGAATGGGGGCCATAAAATTCCAAATTAAATCAGGAACGGGGGGGGGGTCAAAAATAAAAAAAAAACAATCCAAAAAAATTCCAAAAAAATTCCAAAGAAAGTCAGAAAAAATCCGAAAAAAATCCCTAAAATTCTCAAGAATTCCCAGAATTCCAGAATTCCCACCTTTTTTGGCCATGGCCTCCCGGAGCAGTTTCTGGGTGTCCCTGACATCGTCCCAGGTCTCGGGGTCCAGCTCGGCCCCAAAGGTCTCCAACCACTCCTGCAGCGTCTCCAGAGGGGTCTGGCCCTGGAAAACATGGAAAAAATGGGAATTTAGGAGGGAATTCCAGGAATTTGGGGGGTTTGGGGGGAATTCCAGGGATTTTGGGGTGAATTCTGGGGATTTCAGGGTAAATTCCAGGGATTTTGAGATGAATTTTCAGTGATTTTGGGAGGAATTCTGGGGATTTTGGGATGAATTTTCAGGGATTTGGGGGTGAATTCCAGGGGATTTTGGGGGTTTGGAGTGAATTCCAGGGATTTTGGGAGGAATTCCAGGGGATTTTGGGGGTTTGGAGTGAATTCCAGAGATTTTGGGAGGAATTCCAGGGGTTTTGGGGGAATTCCAGGGGTTTTGGGGGTTTGGGGTGGTTTAATGGGAGTTTGGTAGAGAAGGAGAGAGGGGAGTGAGGAATTCCTGGAAAATCCCAAAAAATCCCATGGAAATGAGGGATTAGGATCCTAAAAATCAAAATTTAAAATCCTAAAAAAAAAAATCTGGAAAAAAAAATTAAAAATCATCAAAAAAAAATCCCAAAGAAACCAGAAAAGAATTCAAAAAAACGGTAAAAAAATGAAAATAATTGAAAAAAAAAAAACCCCAAAACCCAAAAAATCAGAAAAATTTCAAAGAACTCTAAAAAAAATCTGAAAAAAATCCCAAAATGTTTTTACAAATCCTCAATGAATTGCCAAAAAATCTGGGGAAAAAAAAAATTGAAATCAGCCAAAAAAAATCCCCAAGAAATCAGAAAAAAAAATACAAAAAAACTGTAAAAAAAATGAAAATAATGGGAAAAAAAATCAGAAAAATTTCAAAGAACTCTAAGAAAAATCTGAGAGAAATCCTAAAATGTTTTTACAAATCCTCAATGAATTGCCAAAAAATCTGGGGGAAAAAAAATTGAAATCACCCAAAAAAATCCCAAAGAAATCAGAAAAAAATTTAAAAAAACTGTAAAAAATATGAAAATGGGGAAAAAAAATCAGAAAAATTTCAAAGAACTCTAAAAAAAATCTGAAAAAATCCCAAAATGTTTTTACAAATCCTCAATGAATTGCCAAAAAATCTGGGGAAAAAAAAATTGAAATCAGCCAAAAAAAATCCCCAAGAAATCAGAAAAAAATAAAAAAAAACTGTAAAAAAAATGAAAACAATTGGAAAAAAAATTTAAAAACCCCTAAAAATCAGAAAAGTTTCAAAAAGCTCTAGGAAAAACCTGAGAGAAATCCTAAAACTGAAAAAAACTGGAAAAAATCCCCAACATTTCCAAAAAAGTGTCAGTAAATGGCAAAATAAATCAGAAAAAAATTTCTACAGAAATCCTAAAAATCAAGGAAAAAAAATCACAAGAAATCCTAAAAAAAATCCTAAAAAATCTCTTAAAAATCTGTTAAAAATATTTGCAAATCTTTTAAAAATCCTAAAAAAATCACTAAAAATCCTAAAAAAATCTGAAAAAATTTTTCCCCAAAATTGTTATAAAATCACAAAAAAACCCCTAAAAATATCCTGAAAAAAATCCCTGCAGAAATCCTAAAAAATCAACAAAAAAATCACAAGAAATCCTAAAAAAAAAACAAACCTAAAAATTTCCTCCAAAAATCTGTTGAAATATTTTTTAAATGCTTGAAAAAATCCTTTAAAATGCCCCCAAAAATCTGTTACAAATATTTTTGAAATCTTTTAAAAATCCTAAAAAAGTCAGAAAAAAACCCTAAAAAAATCAGAAAAAAACCCTAAAAAATCAGAAAAAAACCCTAAAAAAATCAGAAAAAAACCCTAAAAAATCCGAAAAAAACCCTAAAAAATCAGAAAACTCCTAAAAAATCAGAAAAACCCTAAAAAATCAGAAAAAACCTAAAAAATCCGAAAAAACCCTAAAAAATCCGAAAAAACCCTAAAAAAATCAGAAAAAACCCCTAAAAAATCAGAAAAAACCCTAAAAAATCAGAAAAACCCTAAAAATCAGAAAAAACCCTAAAAATTAAGAAAAATATATAAATATAAAAAATATAAAAAACCTAAAAAATCAGAAAAAAGCTAAAAAAATCAGAAAAAACCCTAAAAAATTCGAAAACCTAAAAAACCCTAAAAAAATCAAACTAAAAAAAAAGAAAACCTAAAAAAAATCCCAAAAAAAAGAAAAAAACAAAAACCCTAAAAAAAAGCTAAAAACCTGAAAAGAAAAAACTAAAAAAAAAAAAAAAGAAAAAAAAAAATCCGAAAACCTAAAATCAGAAAAAAACCTTAAAATAGAAAAAACCTAAAAAAAGAAAAAAACCCAAAAAATAGAAAACTAAAAAATCAGAAAAAAACCCTAAAAAAATCAGAAAAAAAAACCTAAAAAATCAGAAAAAAACCCTAAAAAATCCGAAAAAAACCCGAAAAATCAGAAAAAAACCCTAAAAAAATCAGAAAAAACCCTAAAAAAATCAGAAAAAAACCCCAAAAAAAAATCAGAAAAAAACCCTAAAAATCAGAAAAAACCCTAAAAAAATCAGAAAAAAACCCTAAAAAAATCAGAAAAAAACCCTAAAAAAAATCTGAAAAAAACCCTAAAAAAAATCAGAAAAAAACCCTAAAAAAATCCCAAAAAAACCCTAAAAAAATCAGAAAAAAACCCTAAAAAAATCAGAAAAAGACCCTAAAAAAAATCAGAAAAAGACCCTAAAAAAATCAGAAAAAAACCCTAAAAAAATCAGAAAAAAACCATAAAAAAATCAGAAAAAACCCTAAAAAATCAGAAAAAAACCCTAAAAAAATCAGAAAAAAACCCTAAAAAAATCAGAAAAAAAACCTAAAAAAATCAGAAAAAAACCCTAAAAAATCCGAAAAAAACCCTAAAAAAATCAGAAAAAAACCCTAAAAAATCCGAAAAAAACCCTAAAAAAATCAGAAAAAAACCCTAAAAAAATCAGAAAAAAACCCTAAAAAAATCAGAAAAAAACCCTAAAAAAAATCAGAAAAAAACCCTAAAAAAATCAGAAAAAAATCCTAAAAAATAAAAAAAAACCCTAAAAAAAATCAGAAAAAAACCCTAAAAAATCCGAAAAAAACCCTAAAAAAATCAGAAAAAAACCCTAAAAAAATCAGAAAAAAATCCCTACAGAAATCCTAAAAATCAAGAAAAAAAAATCACAAGAAATCTGAAAAAAATCTCAAAAAATCCCCCAAAAATCAACAAAAAATGAGAAATTTGGGTCCTAAAATTCCCCAAAAATCAGAAAAAAACCTAAAAAAAAAAAAATCAGAAACAAAGTCCAAAATGTATGAAAAAAAAATCCAAAAAATCCTAAAAAATTTCTAAGAAAAAAAATCAGAAAAAAGCCCCCAAAATATCTGAAAAAATCCTAAAAATATCTGAAAAATTCCAAAAAAAATCAGGAAAAAATCATTTAAAAAATCATTAAAAATTGTGAAAAAATCTGGAAAAATTCCCCAAAAAATCCAGAATTGAAGTCCGAAAGTTTCCCAAAAAATCCGAAGAAAATCAGGAAAAAAATCACCAAAAAAATCTGAAAAAAAATTTAAAGCAATTTTTAAAAATCACAAAAATATCCAGAAAAAACTGGGAAAAAATCGGAAAGAAATCAGAAAAAATCAATAAAAAAACAGAAAAAATTCCAAAAAAATTCCAAAAAAAAATTCCCAAAAATTAAAAAAAAAATTTTTAAAAATCAGAAAAAATTCCAAAAAAATTCCAAAAAAATCTAAAATAATTCCTAAAAATTCCCCAAAAATAAAAAAAAATCCAAAATAATTTTTAAAAAAATCCCCAAAAAATAATAAAAAAAAATCACAAAAACACCCAGGGGAAAAATGGGAAAAAATCTGAAAAAAATCAAAAAACAATTTTTAAAATTCCCAAAAATATATTTAAAAATCCAAAAAAAAAAAAAAAATTTTTTTTTAATTAAAAAAATATTCCCAAAAATTCCCCCCCCCAAAAAAAACCAAAAAAACACAAAAAGACCCAGAAAAAAATCCGGAAGAAATCTGAAAAAATCCAAAAAAAATCCAAAAAAATTCCCCAAAAAATCAAAAAAATTCCAAAAAAATTCCAAAGAAATAAAAAAAAAATCAGAAAAAAATCCCAAAAAATTCCTGGATTTTTTTCCCTACCTTGGCATTCCTGGCAGTGACGTTGGCTCCCCTCTGGATGAGGAGCTGAGCCACAGGGAATCTCCCCGAGGCCAGGGCGTCGTGCAGGGGCGTGATCCCGTCACAGCCCGGCCCCCCCGGATCGTCCAGAGCCGCCCCCCGCTCCAGCAGCAGCTGCACCAGCTCTGGGAATGATGGGAATACTGGGAATGTGGGATTGGATCCATCCCTGATCCCTGATCCCATCCCTGATCCCATCCCCAATCCCTGATCCCTGATCCCTGATCCCTGATCCCTGATCCCATCCCTGATCCCTGATCCCATATCCCATCCGTGATCCCTGATCCCATCCCTGATCCCATCCCCAATCCCTGATCCCATCCCTGATCCCATCCCTGATCCCATTTCTGCCCCCGCTCCAGCAGCAGCTGCACCAGCTCTGGGAATGATGGGAATACTGGGAATGTGGGACTGGATCCATCCCTGATCCCTGATCCCATCCCTGATCCCTGATCCCATCCCTGATCCCTGATCCCATCCCTGATCCCATCCCCAATCCCTGATCCCTGATCCCATCCCTGATCCCATCCCCAATCCCTGATCCCATCCCTGATCCCTGATCCCATCCCTGATCCCTGATCCCTGATCCCATCCCTGATCCCATCCCTGATCCCTGATCCCATTCCTAATCCCTGACCCCAATCCCATTCCAAAAATCGCAATCCCTGACCCCATCCCTGATCCCCATCCCAAATCCCAATCCCAAATCCCAATCCCTGATCTCATTTCTGATCCCTGACCCCATTCCCAACATTCCATTCCTGATCCCAAATCCCAATCCCTGACCCCAATCCCAATCCCTGACCCCAATCCCAATCCTTGATCCCATTCCCAATCCCTGACCCCAATCCCAATCCCTGACCCCAATCCCAATCCCTGATCCCATTCCCATTCCCAATCCCAGATCCCAATCCCAATCCATTTAGGGATTTTTCCTCCTAATTTTTACGATTTTCCCTCAATTTTTTGCAATTTTCCCCCCCATTTTTAGACTCCCAAATTTTGGGATTCTCCCAAATTTTTGAGCTCCAATTTTTAGGATTTCCTCCCCAATTCTTGGGATTTTCCCCATTTTTTGGGTATTTTCCTCCTAATTTTTAGGATTTCCCCCCATTTTTTTTTTAAATTCCCCCCAATTTTTGGGATCCCCTCCATTTTTAGGCTCCCCAAATTTTGGGATTGTCCCAGACTTTTCAGCCCAAATTTTTAGGATTTCCCCCCCAATTCTTGGGATTTCCCCCCATTTTTTTGGGATTTTTCCCCCCCTTTTTTTAGGATTTTCCCCAATTTTTTGCAATTTCCCCCCCAAAATTCCTGGATTTTTCCCTCCCAATTTTCCAGAACCCCCCAAATTTCCCAGATCCTCCCCCAAACTCCTGGAATCCCCCCCAAATTTTTGGGATTTCCTCTCCATTATTGGGATTTTCCCCATTTTTTGGGGATTTTCCTCCTAATCTTTAGGATTTCCCCCCATTTTTTTTTAAATTCCCCCCAATTTTTGGGATCCCCTCCATTTTTAGGCTCCCCAAATTTTGGGATTCTCCCAGACTTTTCAGCCCAAATTTTTAGGATTTCCCCCCCAATTCTTGGGATTTCCCCCCATTTTTTTGGGATTTTTCCCTCAATTTTTTAGGATTTTCCCCTGGTTTTTTGGGAATTATTCCCCCCAAATTCCTGGAATTTTCCCTCCCAATTTTCCAGAACCCCCCAAATTTTCCAGATCCTCCCCCAAACTCCTGGGATCCCCCCCAAATTTTTGGGGTTTCCCTCCATTTATTGGGATTTCCCCCCCCCCCCTTTTTTTTTTAGGATTTTCCCTCCATTTTTTGGAATTTTTCCCCCCAATTTTTTGGGATCCCCTCCATTTTTAGGCTCCCCAAATTTTGGGATTCCCCCAAACTCTTCAGCCCAAATTTTTAGGATTTCCCCCCCAGTTCTTGGGATTTCCTCCTTTTTTTAGGATTTTCCCCCCCAAAATTCCCGGAATTTTCCCTCCCAATTTTCCAGATCCTCCCCAAATTTTTGGGAATTTTTCCCCCTCAAACTCCTGGAATCCACCCCAAATTTTTGGGATTTCCCCCCCATTTTTAGGCTCCCCAGCTTTGGGATTTCCCCAATTTTTTAGCCCAAATTTTTAGGATTTCCCCCCCAATTCTTGGGATTTGTCCCCATATTTTGGGATTTTCCCCCCCAAAATTCCCAGAATTTTCCCTCCCAATTTTCCAGAACCCCCCAAATTTCCCAGATCCTCCCCCAAACTCCTGGAATTCCCCCCAAATTTTTGGGATTCCCCCCAATCCCCTCACCGAGGTGTCCGTGGTTGGCGGCCTCGTGCAGGGGGGTCCATCCGCAATAATCCCGAGGATTCACGGGGTGCCCCTAAAAAAACCCGGAATTTTCATGGGAATTCCGGGAATTTTGGGGGGGATTTGGGGTTTTTGGGGTCCCCCCTCACCTGGTCCAGGTAGAGCCGGGCCCTTTTGGGGTCGCCCTCGATGCAGGCGCGGTGCAGGGGGGTCTCACCCCGCTCGTTCCGGCGGTTCCACTGCTGCAATTCCGGGAATTTTTTGGGAATTTTTGGGAATTTTTGGGATTTTTGGGAGAGGGGATTTGGGGGTTCTCACCTGGGAGAGGACCCCAAAAAAATTTGGGGTTTTTTGGTGGTTCTTGAGCCATTTTTTGGATTTTTTGGGGATTTTTCCCCCAAGTTTTTAGGATTTTTTTGGGATTTTTTTGGGGATTTTTCCCCCGAGTTTTTAGGATTTCTTCCCAATTTTTTTGGGATCTTTCCCCAAATTTTGGGATTCTCCCGAGTTTTTTGGGATCTTTCCCCAATTTTTTGGGATTCCTTTCAAATTTTGGGATTTTTCCTCAATTTTTGGGGATCTTTCCCAATTTTTTGGGATTTCCCCTAAATTTTTTGGGATTTCCACCCAATTTCTTGGGATTCCCTCACAATATTTTAGGATTTTCCCCCGAATTTTAGGATCTTTCTCCAAATTTTGGGATCTTCCCCCAATTTTTGGGGATTTCCCCCAGATTTCTTGGGATCTTTCCCCAAGTTTTTAGGATTTCTCCCCAATTTTTTGGGCTATTTCCCTAAATTTTGGGATTTTTGGGGGGATATTTAGGGGATTTTTTGGGATATTTTGGGGCAATTTTTGGGAGATTTTGGGGGGATTTGGGGGGATTTTTGGGGCTTCTTGGGGAATTTTTGGGAGATTTTGGGGAATTTCGGGGAGATTTTTTGGGAGATTTTGGGGTGATTTCGGGAGATTTTTTGGGGAATTTTGAGGGATTTTTGGGGGAATTTTTGGGAGATTTTGGGGAGATTTTGGGGTGGATTTTGGGGTGGATTTTGGAAGATTTTGGGGTGTTTTTGGGGATTTTGGGGGAGGTTTCAGGGATTTTGGGGTGATTTTGCAGAGATTTTGGGGTGATTTCGGGAGATTTTTTGGGGAATTTTGAGGGATTTTTGGGAATTTTGGGGAGAATTTTTGGGGATTTTGGGGTGGATTTTGGGGGTGGATTTTGGAGGATTTTGGGGTGGTTTTGGGGGAATTTTTAAGGGATTTTTGGGGCATTTTTTGGGGGATTTTGGGGAGAATTTTTGGGGATTTTGGGGTGGATTTTGGGTGGATTTTGGGGGGATTTGGGGGTGTTTTGGGGATTTTGGGGGATTTTAGGGGATTTTGGAGTGGATTTTAGGGGATTTTGGGGTGATTTTTGGGGATTTTGGGGTGGATTTTGGTTTGGATTTTGGGGTGGTTTTGGGGGATTTTGGGGGATTTTGGAGTGGATTTTGGAGTGGATTTTGGGGGATTTTGGGGGATTTTGGGGTCCCCTCACCTTGTTGCTGCGGCGCCTCCCGGGGACACTTTTTGGGTACCCCTCGAGATCCTCGTCCTCCTCCTCTGCAAAAACCCCAAAATTCCCCAAAATCACCCCAAAATTCCCTAAATCCCAGTGAAATCCACCCCAAATTTCCCCTAAATCCCTCAAGAATTCCCAAAAATCCCCCCAAAATCCCCCAAAATTCCCCCCAAATCCTCCCTAAATTCCCTTTCCATCCCTCCTAAATTCCCAAATTCCCCCAAAAACTCTCTTAAATCCCCCCAAAATTCCCAAAAAAACCCCTAAATTCCCTTTAAATCCCCAAAATCCCCCAAAATTCCCTAAACCCCCTAAAATTCCCTTTAAATCCCCCAAAACCTCCCAGAATTTCCCTTTAAATCCCGCTCAAATTCCCCCAAATCCCCCAAAACCTCCAAAAACCCCCCAAAATTCCCTTAAAATCCCCAAAATTCCCTCTAAATCCCCCCAAAACCTCCCCAAATCTCAAATTTTCCCCTAAACCCTCCCCAAATTCCCCCTAAATCCCCAAAATCCCCCTTAAATCCCACAAATTTTCCCCTCCAACCCTCCAGAACCTCCCTAAAATCCCTTTAAATCCCCCCAAATTCCCTTTAAATCCCCAAAATTCCCTTTAAACCCCCCCAAAATTCTCTTTAAATCCCCCAAAATTCCCTTTAAATTCTACCAAAATCCCCTTTAAATCCCCCAAAATTCTCTTTAAACCCCCCCAAAATTCTCTTTAAATCCCCCAAAATTTCCCTTTAAATCCCCCAAAATCCCCTTTAAATTCCCCCTAAATCCCCATTAAATCCCCCCAAAAATCCCCCAAAATTCCCCAAATTCCCAAAATTTCCCCAAATCCCTCTCACCGCTCTCTGACAGCTCTGATTCCTCTTCCTCCTCCTCTTCTTCCTCTTCCTCTTCTTCCTCTTCCTCCTCCTCCTCCTCCCCCCCCATTTTTTTTAGTGTCTCCTGAGCCCCCTCGGAGTCCCCGGCCCGGAGCTGCTGAGCCCGGAGCCTCCGGAGCACCTGGCGCTGGAAAATTGGGAATTTCAGGATGGAAGGACCCCAAAAATCCCAAAAATAACCCCAAAATTGAACTCAGAGCCAGCAAAAACCCCCCCAGGGATGCAGAGACCCCAAAACAGCCCCAAAAACATCGCAACCCAAAAATCCCAAAACTCTTTCCAAAATGCACCCCAAAAATATTCCCAAATTCACTCCCAAAAACCCCAAAATACCCTGGAAAATTCACCCCAAAAATCCCAAAAACATCCCTAAAATTTACCCCCAAAGCCCATAAAATATCCCAAAAATTCACCCCAAAAACCCTGAAAATATCCCTAAAATTCACCCCAAAAATTCCAAAAATATCCCCAAAATCCAACCCAGAAACCCCAAAAATATCCTGAAAAATTCACCCCAAAATCCCCAAAAATATCCCCAAAATTCACCCAAAAAGTCCCAAAATACCCAAAAAAAGTCACCCCAAAAATCCCAAAAATCCCCAAAATCCAACCCAGAAACCCCAAAAATATCCTGAAAAATTCACCCCAAAATCCCCAAAAATATCCCCAAAATTCACCCCAAAAATCCTAAAATTTCCCAAAACCTCACCCCAAAAACCACAAAAATATCCTCAAAATTAACCCCAAAAATATTCCCAAAATTCACCCCAAAAATCTCCCCAAAATTTACCCTAAAAATCCCAAAAAATTCACCCCAAAAATCCCAAAAATATCCCTAAAATTCAGCCCAAAAATCTCTTCAAAATTCACCCCAAAAACCCCATGACACCCCAAAAAATTCACCCCAAAAATATTCCCAAAATTCACTCCAAAAACCCCAAAATATCTCCAAAAACTCACCCCAAAATCCCAAAAATTCACCCCAAAAATCCTAAAAATTTCCCAAAACCTCACCCCAAAAAACCCAAAAAAATCCCAAAATTTCATCCCAAAAATCCCAAAAATTTCCCCTAAATTCACCCCAAAAATATCACCAAAATTCACCCCAAATATCCCAAAAATTCACCCCAAGAAAGTCACCCCAAAAAATCCCAAAATATCCCAAGTCACCCCAAAACCCTCCCAAAAGTCACCGAAGAAACCTCAAAAATATCCCCAAAACCTCACCCCAAAAACCCCAAAAATTCACCCCAAAATTATCCTCAAAATTCGCCCCAAAAATTCCAAAAATATCCCCAAAATTCAACCCAGAAACCCCAAAAATATCCTGAAAAATTCACCCCTAAATCCCCAAAAACAGCCCCAAAATTCTCCCAAAAAGTCCCAAAATACCCCAAAAAAGTCACCCCAAAAATCCCAAAAATATCCACAAAATTCACCCCAAAAATCCTAAAATTTCCCAAAACCTCACCCCAAAAACCCCAAAAATATCCTCAAAATTCACCCCAAAAATATTCCCAAAATTCACCCCAAAAATCTCCCCAAAATTTACCCTAAAAATCCCAAAAAATTCACCCCAAAAATCCCAAAAATATCCAAAAAATTCACCCCAAAATCTCTTCAAAATTTACCCCAAAAACCCCAAGACACCCCAAAATATTCACCCCAAAAATATTCCCAAAATTCACTCCAAAAAGCCCTAAATATCCCCAAAAATTCACCCCAAAATCCCCAAAAAATATTTCCAAAATTCACCCCAAAAATCCTAAAAATTTCCCAAAACCTCACCCCAAAAACCCCAAAAATATCCTAAAATTTCACCTGGAAAATCCCAAAAATTTCCCCTAAATTCACCCCAAAAATATCACCAAAATTCACCCCAAAAACCCCAAAATATCCCAAAAAAGTCACCCCAAAAATCCCAAAAACATCCCAAAAAATTCACCCCAAAATCCCCAAAAATATTCCCAAAATTCACCCCAAAAATCCTAAAAATTTCCCAAAACCTCATCCCAAAAACCCCAAAAATATCCCAAAATTTCATCCCAAAAATATTCCCAAAATTCACCCCAAAAATCCTAAAAATTTCCCAAAACCTCACCCCAAAAACCCCAAAAATATCCTCAAAATTCACCCCAAAAATATTCCCAAAATTCACCCCAAAAATCTCCCCAAAATTTACCCTAAAAATCCCAAAAAATTCACCCCAAAAATCCCAAAAATATCCAAAAAATTCACCCCAAAATCTCTTCAAAATTCACCCCAAAAATATTCCCAAAATTCACTCCAAAAACCCCAAAAATATCCTGAAAAATTCACCCCAAAATCCCCAAAAATATTCCCAAAATTCACCCCAAAAATCCTAAAAATTTCCCAAAACCTCACCCCAAAAACCCCAAAAATATCCCAAAATTTCATCCCAAAAATCCCAAAAATTTCCCCAAAATTCACCCCAAAAACCCCAAAATATCCCAAAAAAGTCACCCCAAAAAATCCCAAAAATATCCCAAAAATTTACCCCAAAACCCCCCAAAATCCATCTCAAGACCCCAAAATCTCCCTAAAATCCCCCAAAAAAACCCCAAAAAACTTTTAAAGAAATCCCAAAAAAATCCTAAAAGATCCCCCCAAAAATATTTTTTAAATCTCCAAAAAAAATCCCATAAAATGCCAAAAATCCCTAAAAAAATCCCTAAAAATCCCCTAAAATGTCCTAAAATTCCTAAAAAAGTTTCCCCCCCCAAAAAATTCCAAACTATCAAAAGACCCTAAAAAATCATCACCAAAAAATTCCCAAAAAACCTTAAAAAAAAATCAATAAATAATTTTAAAAATCCCCTAAAAATTTCCAAAAAATCCTAAAATATCCAAAAAAACCTCCCCAAAAATTCCCAAAAAATCCCTAAAATTCCCTAAAAAATCCCAAAAAAACCTTAACAGTCTAAAAAAAACCCCATAAAATCCCTAAAAATAATAATTCCCACAAAAAGCTGAAAAAAATTACAAAAACTTCCCTAAAAATCCCAAAAAATGTTTTTAAAAAATCCCCCAAAATTCCCTAAAATCAATTTTAAAAATTCTCCAAAAAATCCCCAAAAAATCCTAAAAATCCATAAAATTCCCCTAAAAATCCCCTAAAAATCCGTAAAATTCCCTAAAAAAATCCCAAAAAATCCTTTAAAATCTGAAAAAAAAATTCCTAAAAAAATTCCTAAAACATCACTAAAAAATCCTCCCAAAACTCCCCAAAAACTTCTAAAAAAATCCCCAAATAAATCCCCAAATATGCCAGAAAAATTCCCAAAACATCCCTAAAAAATCCCCAAAAATCAACAAAAAAAAATCCTAAAAATCACCAAAAAATCCTAAAAAATTCCCAAAAAATTCCTAAAAAAATCCCCAAAAATTCCTACAGATTTCCCAAAAAATCCCTAAAAAAAATCACCAAAAATCAATTTAAAAAAAAAACCAGAAAATCCCAAAAAAATCCTTTAAAAATCCCCCAAAAAATCCTAAAAATCCCCTAGAATCCCAAAATTCCCAGAATTCCCGAATTTCTGTACCTGGATCCGGGGGTCTCCGGCAGCCTCGGCGCATCCCAGGGCGCTCCGGAGCGGGGCCAAAATTTGGGATGGGGGAGATCCCAAATCCTCCAAGGACAGAGCCACGTTCAGCCACGTCCGGCACTCCTGGAGATTATTTGGGAATTTTTGGGAATTATTCGGGAATTTTTGGGGAATTTTTTGGGAATTATTTGGGAATTTTTGGGGGAATTTTTGGGGAATTTTTGGGGATTTTTTGGGAATTATTTGGGAATTTTTTGGGGATTTTTTTGGGAATTATTTGGGAATTTTTTGGGGATTTTTTTGGGAATTATTTGGGAAGTATTCGGGAATTTTTTGAGAATTATTTGGGAATTTTTGGGGAATTATTCAGGAATTTTTGGGGAATTATTTGGGAATTATTCGGGAATTTTGGGGAATTATTCAGGAATTTTTGGGGAATTATTTGGGAATTTTTTGGGAATTTTCTGGAATTTTTGGGGAATTATTGGGGAATTTTTTGGGACTTTTTGGGGAATTTTTCAGAATTGGGAATTTTTTGGGAATTTTCTGGAATTTTTGGGGAATTTTTTGGGAACATTTTGGGAATTATTTGGGGAATTATTTGGGAATTTGGGATTGGGATTCGGGAATTTGGGAATTTGGGATTGGGATTTGGGATCAGGAATAGGGATTTGGAAATTTGGGATTGGGGTCGGGGACTGGGATCTGGAATTGGGATTTGGGGTTGGGATTTGGGATGAGAATTTGGGATTTGGGATGAGAATTTGGGATTTGGGATTGGGATCAGGGATGGGGAATGGAGATTTGGGATTTGGGATTGGGAATTTGGGATTGGGATCAGGGATGGGGAATGGAGATTTGGGATTTGGGATTGGGATTTGGGATTGGGAATGTGGTTTGGGATTGGGATCAGGGATTGGGATCTGGGATCAGGAATGGGGATTTGGGATTGGGATTCAGGATTGGGATCAGGGATTGGGATTTGGGATCAGGATTTTTGAATCATGGCTGGGAACTGGGGCTTTGAGATTGGGATTTTGGGATTATTTTGGGATTATTTTGGGATTTTGGGATTTGGGATCATTCCCACCTCCAGGGGTTCCCCTTTCCTGAGTTCCAGCTCCCTCTGGAAGTGCTGCAGGGCCTGGGAATGCTGGCCCAGATCCCGGAATGTGGTGGCCAGGGACACGTGGATCACGGCCAGGTCCCGACTGGGGACCCCCAGGGACTCAGCCAGGGACAGCTGGGGGGGAAATTCGGGAATAAAACATGGGAAAAGGGGGAAAATGGGAAAGAAAGGAGAGAAAATGACAAAAAAACCCATTAAAAATGAGAATCCCAAAAATTGCCAACAAAATCCCAACAAAAATCCCCCAAAATCCACCTGAAAGCCCCTGGAAATAAAAAAGAAATGGAGAAAATCCTGGAAAAATTCAGGAAAGAATCCCCAAAAATCAGGAAAAAAAAAATTTAAAATATCCCCAAAAAAATCAGAAAAAAAACTCCAAAAGAATTTCCAACATATTCCAAATAATTCCTCAAAAAAACCCAAATATTCCTCAAAAAAAATCAGAAAAAAAGCAGAAAAAAACCTCAAAAAATTCATTAAAAATTCGTAAAAATTTCATTAAAAATCAGAAAAAAATCCATGAAATCCCCTCAAAATTCAGGAAAAAATCTCCAAAAAAATTCCAACATATTCCAAATAATTCCTCAAAAAAAATCCAAAGTAATCCTCAAAAAAATCAGAAAAAAAATCAGAAAAAACCTCAAAAAATTCGTAAAAAATTCGTAAAAATTTCATTAAAAATCTGAAAAAAATCAGAAAAAATTCCATAAAATCCCCTCAAAATTCAGGAAAAAATCTCCAAAAAAATTCCAACATATTCCAAATAATTCCTCAAAAAAATCCAAAATAATCCTCAAAAAAATCAGAAAAAAAATCAGAAAAAAACCCAGAAAAAATTCAAAATAAATTTTAAAAAGTCAAAAAAAATCTGAAGAAAATTCCCCTCAAAATCAGAAAAAAATCAGAAAAAAAATCAGAAAAAACCTCAAAAAAATTTGCAAAAAATTTGTAAAAAATTCATTAAAATTTCATTAAAAATCAGAAAAAATTCCATGAAATCCCCTCAAAATTCAGGAAAAAATCTCCAAAAAAATTCCAACATATTCCAAATAATTCCTCAAAAAAATCCAAAAAAATCAGAAAAAAAATCAGAAAAAAAATCAGAAAAAACCTCAAAAAATTCGTAAAAAATTCGTAAAAATTTCATTAAAAATCTGAAAAAAATCAGAAAAAATTCCATAAAATCCCCTCAAAATTCAGGAAAAAATCTCCAAAAAAATTCCAACATATTCCAAATAATTCCTCAAAAAAATCCAAAATAATCCTCAAAAAAATCAGAAAAAAAATCAGAAAAAAACCCAGAAAAAATTCAAAATAAATTTTAAAAAGTCAAAAAAAATCTGAAGAAAATTCCCCTCAAAATCAGAAAAAAATCAGAAAAAAAATCAGAAAAAACCTCAAAAAAATTTGCAAAAAATTTGTAAAAAATTCATTAAAATTTCATTAAAAATCAGAAAAAATTCCATGAAATCCCCTCAAAATTCAGGAAAAAATCTCCAAAAAAATTCCAACATATTCCAAATAATTCCTCAAAAAAATCCAAAAAAATCAGAAAAAAAATCAGAAAAAAAATCAGAAAAAACCTCAAAAAATTCGTAAAAAATTCGTAAAAATTTCATTAAAAATCTGAAAAAAATCAGAAAAAAATCCATGAAATCCACACAAAATTCAGGAAAAAATCTCCAAAAAAATTCCAACATATTCCAAATAATTCCTCAAAAAAATCCAAAATAATCCTCAAAAAAACCCAAAAAAAAATCAGAAAATTTCCCCAAGATTCCCAAAATGCCCAAAAAATTCCCAAAATTCCCAGAATTCCCGAAATTCCCCGGATTCCCTACCTGTTTCTGGTAGTACTCCGCTGCCCTCTGGAAGTCCCCGAGCCGGGCCAGGCTGTCCCCGAGGCGCTCACAGAGGGACAGGGACAGGGAGGGGTCACCAGGGTCACTCTGGGACAGCAGCGACAGAGAGCGGCACACCCGGGAGGCTGAGGGGACAGTAATGGGGACACTGGGGACACTGGGGACACTCAGAGGGATTGGGGACACTCAGGGGAATTGGGGACATTGGGGACATTGGGGGATTGGGGACATTGGGGACACTCAGGGGGATTGGGGACACTCAGGGGGATTGGGGACAGTGGGGACATTGGGGACAGTGGGGACATTGGGGACACTCAGGGGGATTGGGGACATTGGGGACATTGGGGGATTGGGGACATTGGGGACACTGGGGACACTCAGGGGGACTGGGGACATTGGGGACAGTGGGGGCATTGGGGACAGTGGGGACATTTTGGTCCCATTTGGTGCCATTTTGGTGCCATTAGGTGCAATTTTGGTGCAATTTGGGGTCATTTGGTGCCATTTGGTGACACTTGGGGACACCTGGGGACACTTGTGGCCATTTGGGGACAATTTGGTGCCATTTTGGTGCCATTTGGGGACACTTGGGGACATTTTGGGATATTTTGGTGCCATTCAGTGCCACCCATGTGCCATTTGGGGACATTTTGGTGCCATTTGGTGCCATTTTGGTGCCATCTGGGGACATTTTGGGGACACTTGGTGTCATTTGGTGCCATTTTGGTGCCATTTGGGACACTTGGGGACACTTGGTCCCATTTGGGGCCATTTTGGTGCCATTTTGGTGCCATTTGTGGCCAATTTGGTGCAATTTTGGGGACACTTGGTGCCATTTGGTACCATTTGGTGCCATTTGGTGCCATTTGAGGACACTTGGGGACATTTTGGGATATTTTGGTGCCATTTGGTGCCAATTTGGTGCCATTTGGCGCCATTTTGGTGCCATTTGGGGCCATTTGGGGACATTTGTTGCCAATTGCTGCCATTTTGCGGCCATTTAGGGACATTTTGGTGCCATTTGATACCACTTGGGGACAATTTGATGCCATTTGGTGCCATTTGGGGACATTCTGGTGCAATTCGGTGTCATTTGGGGACACTTGGTGCCATTTTGGTGCCAATTTGGTGCCATTTGGGGACAATTTGGGCCATTAGGTGCCATTTGAGGACACTTGGGGACACTTGGTCCCATTTGGGGCCATTTTGGTGCCATTGTGGTGCCATTTGTGGCCAATTTGGTGCAATTTTGGGGACACTTGGTGCCATTTGGTACCATTTGGTGCCATTTGGTGCCACTTGAGGACACTTGGGGATATTTTGGGATATTTTGGTGCCATTTTGGTGCCAATTGGTGCCACTTGGTGCTATCTGGGGACACTTGGTGCCATATAGTGCCATTTGGGGCCATTTTGGGCCACTTGGGGCCATTTTGGTGCCATTTGGTGCCACCCAGGTGCCATTTTGGGACATTTTGGTGCCATTTGAGGACACTTGGGGACATTTTGGGATATTTTGGTGCCATTTGGTGCCAATTTGGTGCCATTTTGGTGCCATTTGGGGCCATTTGGTGCCACTTGGGGACACTTGGGGACACTTTGGGGCCACCTGGGGCCAGTTTGGGGACACTTGGGGCCACCCTGAGTGTCACTGACCGTGCCGCAGGCAGTGGCGCAGGTGGCGGCTCTGGGGGTGCCCGGGGGTGCCCAGGGCCAGGCCCCGGCGCAGCGCCCGCCGCGCTCCCGGGAAATCACCCAGGGACAGCAGAACCTGGAAAAGAGGAGGCCAGGATTCCTGGGAATTCCATGGGAAAATCCCGGAATTCCAAGGAATTCCCAGAAAATCCTTGGGGGGAAAAAAAAATCCCGAAATTCCAGCAAAAAAATTCCAAAATTCTGGGCTCCCAAAAAATCCCCCAGGGAGAGGAGAACCTGGAGAAGAGAATCCCAGAATTCCCCCAGGAACATTCCTGAATCCCTAAAAACACCAAGGAAATCCCTAAAAACCCCCAAAAATCCTGGGAAACACCAAGAAAATCCCAAAAAAAGGCTGAAAAAAAATCCCAAAAAAAATCCCAAAAAAGTCCCCCGAAAAATCCCAGGAAATCCCAAAAACTCCCAGAAAACCCAAAAAAAATTCCTAAAAAATTCCCAAAAACCACGGGAAAAAATGGTAAAAAATCACCAAAAAATCGCCCGAAAAATCCCAAAAATTAAAAAAAAAAAATCCCAAAAAATCTGAAAAAAATCTGAAAAAAATCCCAAAAAATCCCAAAAAATCCCAAAAAATCCCAAAAAATTCCCAGAAAATTCCAAAAAAATTCCTAGAAAATCCCTAAAAAGGTCCCCAAAATTCCCAAACAAAAAACCACCGGAAAAATCCCAAAAACCACCAAAAAAGTTTGCAAAAAATCACCAAAAAATCGCCAAAAAAATCCCAAAAATTAAGAAAAAAAAAAAAAAAAAAAACAAACCCGAAAAAGAATCTGAAAAAATCCCAAAAAATCCCCAAAAAATTCCAAAAATTCCCAGAAAATTCCCAAAAATTCCCAGAAAATCCCTAAAAGCTCCCCAAAATTCCCAAAAAAAAAAACCACACTGAAAAAAATCCTTAAAAAGCACCCCAAAAAATCGCAAAAAAACGCAAAAAAAAATCCCTAAAAATCCTAAAAAAATTCCAGAAAAAATTCCAGGAAAAATCCCAAAAAAGCAAAAAAAATCCCTAAAAAAGTCCCCAAAATTCCCAAAGAAAACAACCGGAAAAATCCCAAAAAACACCCAAAAAAATTTGCAAAAAATCACCAAAAAATCGCCTGAAAAATCCCAAAAATTAAAAAAAAAAATCCCAAAAAATCCGAAAAAAAATCTGAAAAAAATCAAAAAAAATCCAAAAATTCCCCAAAAATTCCAAAAAATTCCCAGAAAATCCCAAAAAAATTCCCCAAAATTCCCAAAAAAACCACCGGAAAAATCCCAAAAACCACCCAAAAAAATCTCCAAAAATCACCAAAAAATCGCCCGAAAAATCCCGAAAATTAAAAAAAAAAATCCAAAAAATCCGAAAAAAATCTGAAAAAATCCGAAAAAAATCCCAAAAAATCCCAAAAAATTCCCAGAAAATTCCAAAAACATTCCTAGAAAATCCCTAAAAAATTCCCCAAAATTCCCAAACAAAAAACCACCGGAAAAATCCCAAAAACCACCAAAAAAATTTGCAAAATATCACCAAAAAATCGCCCAAAAAATCCGAAAAATTAAAAAAAAAATCCAAAAAATTCTGTAAAAAATCCCAAAAAATCCCAAAAAAATCCAAAAAAATTCACAGAAAATTCCAAAAAAATTCCTAGAAAATCCCTAAAAACTTTCCCAAAATTCCCAAAAAAACCACCGGAAAAATCCCAAAAACCACCAAAAAAATTTGCAAAAGATCACCAAAAAATCGCCCAAAAATCCCAAAAATTAAAAAAAAAAAATCCCAAAAAATCCGAAAAAAATCTGAAAAAATCCGAAAAAAATCCCAAAAAATTCCCAGAAAATCAGAAAAAAAATTCCCAAAATTCCCAAAAAAACCACCGGAAAAATCCCAAAAACCACCCAAAAAAATTGCAAAAAATCACCAAAAAATCGCCCGAAAAATCCCAAAAATTTTTTAGAAAAATCCCAAAAAATCCGAAAAAAATCCCAAAAAAATTCCCAAAAAATCCCCAAAAATTCCCAAAAAATCCCCAGAATTCCCAGAATTCCTGACCTGTCCGGTGGCAGCCTCAGCCTCTGCCTCCATGCTGGGATCCCGGAGGCTGCGGGCGCATTCCCGGGCGCGGCCGAGGCTCCGCAGGGACTCCGGGAATTCTCGGCCTCGCTGCTGCAGCAGCCCCAGGTTGAAATGGGCCCGGAACTGATCCTCCAAAACCTGGGATTCCCTGGGAAAAACAGCGGGAATGAGCAGGGAAAATCCGGGAATTGGGGGGTGGAAGCGAGCCTCCAAAAACTTGGGATCGCCCTGGGAAAAAAAGCGGGGATGAGGAGGGGGAATTCCCAAGGTTTGAGCCCGAATTCCCCACCTGAATCCCAGGATTCCCAAAAATCCAATCCCAAATTCCCAAAAATCCAATCCTAAATACACAAAAATCCAACCCCAGATCCCCCTAAATCCACTCCAGAACTCCCAAAAATCCTCTCCAAGATTCCCAGCATTCCTGAAACTCCCAAAGCCCAAATCCCTTCCCAAAATTCCCAAAATCCTCCCGAAAATTCCTAAAAGTCCCCTCCAAATCCCCACCAAAATTCCCAAAAATCCCCTCAAAAATTGCCAACATTCCCAAAATCCATCCCAAAACTCCCAAAATTCCCAAAAACCTCTTGAAGACTCCCAAAATTCCCAAAATCCACCCCAAAACTCCCAAAAAATCTCCTAAAAAATTCAAAAAAATTCCCCAAAAATCCCAAAGTTCCCAAAAATCCTCCCCAAAATTCCCAAACCCCCTCCAAAACTCCTCAAAAATCCCCAAAAATCCCAAATTTCCTCCCAAAATTCCCAAAAATTCCCAAAATTCCCCTCCAAATCTCCCAAATCCCCACCAAAACTCCCAAAATTCCCAAAAATCCCCTCAAAAATTCCCAAAATTCCCAAAATCCCCTCCAAAACTCCTCTCAAAAATCCCCAAAACTTTCCAAATTTCCTCCCAGAATTCCCAAAATCCCCAAAAACTTCATGAAAATTCCCAAAATTCCCCCCAAATCCATCCCAAAATTCCCAAAAATCCCCAAAAATTCCCGAACTTCCTCCCAGAACTCCCAAAACCCTCTTGAAAATTCCCAAAATCCATCCCAAAACCCCCAAAATTCCCAAAAACCTCTCAAAAACTTCCAAAATTCCCCTCCAAATCCATCCCAAAATTCCTAAAACTCCCAAAATCCATCCCAAAATTCCCAAAAATCCTAAAATTCCCCAAAAATTCCCAAAATTCTCCCAAAATCCATCCCAAAATTCCCAAAATCCTCTCAAAAATCCCCCAAAATTCCCAAAAATTCCCAAATTTCCTCCCAGAATTCCCAAAATTCCCAAAAACCTCTGGAAAACTCCCAAAATTCCCCTCCAAATCCATCCCAAAATTCCTAAAATCCATCCCAAAATTCCCAAAAATTCACGAATTTCCTCCTAGAATTCCCAAAATTCCCAAAAACCTCTCGAATATTCCCAAAATTCCCCCCCAAATCCATCCCAAAAATTCCCAAAATCCCCAAAAATTCGCAAAATTCCCCAAAAATTCCCAAAATTCCCCAAAAATTCCCAAAACTCCCCTCAAAAATTCCAAAAAATTCCCGAATTTCCTCCCAGAACTCCCAAAATTCCCAAAACCCTCTTGAAAATTCCCAACATTCCCAAAATCCATCCCAAAATTCCCAAAAATTCCCAGAATCCATCCCAAAATTCCCAAAAATCCCCTCCAAAACTCCTCTCAAAAATCCCCAAAAATTCCCAAAATTCCTGAACTTCCTCCCAGAATTCCCAAAATTCCCAAAACCCTCTCGAAAATTCCCAAAATTCCCTTCAAACCCATCCTAAAATTCCCAAAAACCTCTCGAATATTCCCAAAATTCCCCCCCAAATCCATCCCAAAATCCCCAAAAATTCCCAAAATTCCCCAAAAATTCCCAAAACTCCCCTCAAAAATCCCCCAAAATCCCCCAAAATTCCCGAATTCCCTCCCAGAATTCCCAGAATTCCCGGAAATCCCGGAATTCCCGGATCCTCACTCGGCCAGGGCGAGGCTTTCCCGCAGGAATCGGGAGCTTTTCCGGGAATTGCCGAGGGATTCGTGAGCCAGGCCCAGGTTGAGGAAGAGGCGGCTCCGCATCTGGGAGAGCTCCCGGGGGGGGAGAATTCCTGCAATTCCATGGGAATAACGGGATTTGGGATCGGGGAATTCCAGGATTTGGGATCGTGGATTTGGGATTGGAAATTTGGGAATTTGGAGATTTGGGAATGTGGATTTTGGGGATTTGGGATTGGAATTCAAGGGATTTGGGATTGGAATTTCAGGATTTGGAATTGGAAATTCCAGGACCTGAGATTGGGAATCTTGGGATTTAGGAATGTGGGAATGTGGGACTTGGGATCAGGAATTTTGGGATTTAGGACTGGAAATTTCAGGAATTTTGGGATTTGGGATTGGAAATTTGGGAATTCTGAGATTTGGGAATGTGGGTTTTGAGACTGGAAATTCTAGGAATTTTGGGATTGGGAATTCTAGGAATTCCAGGATTTGGGGTGAGGGATCAGGGATTTGGGATCAGAGATTTGGGATCAGGAATTTCAGGAATTTTGGGGTTTGGGATTGGAAATTTCAGGAATTTTGGGATTTGGAATTTGGGGATTTGGGATCAGGAATTTCAGGAATTTTGGGATTGGGAATTTGGGGATTTGGGAATGTGGGAATGCCAGGATTTGGGATTGGGGATTTGAGATTTGGAATTTGGAGATTTGCGATTAGAAATTCTGGGAATTCCTGGATTTGGGATCAGAATACTGGGATCTGGGATCGGGGATTGGGAATTCCAGGATCTGAGATTGGGAATTCTGGGATTTGGGAATGTGAGAATGTGGGGTTTGGGGATTGGGAATTCCAGGATTTGGGATCAGAATTCTAGGATTTGGGATCGGGGATTGGGGCCAGCAATTCCGTGAATTCCGGGATTTGGGGTCAGGAATTTGGGATTTGGAATTGGAAATTCCGGGATTTGGGATTTGGGGTCGGGACCAAGGATTTGAGACTGGAATTCTGAGATTTGGGATGAGAGATTTGGGATCGGTGTTCTGGGAATTCCGGGATTTGGGAATGCTGGGAATGACAGGATTTGGGATTGGAATTCAGGGATTTGGGATGGGGGGTTTGGGAGTTCCAGGAATTCTGGGATTTGGGACCCGGAATTCTGAGATTTGGGATTGAGAATGCCAGGATTTGGGATCGGGAATTCCAGGATTTGAGGGATCAGAATTCCATCATTTGGGGGTCAGCAATTCCTGGATTTGGGATCGGAAATTCCAGGAATTCTGGGATTCAAGAGAAGAGAATTCCAGGAATTTTGGGACTTCCAACCATTCCCAGAATTCCCAGAATTCCCCGAATTCCCCACCTTCCAGCTGCGTGTCCACGATGTCCAGGCTGGTCTGGAAAGCCTCCAGCGCCCGGCTCAGCGCCGCCCTCCCCGAAATCCCTGACAATTCCCAGAATTCCGACGTTCCCCGGGATTCTGGGA
>JAVTVJ010003910.1:0-32271 GCA_034509425.1 Eopsaltria australis
ACTCTATCCATGCCTGGACTAAACTTACAGACACCCATCCTTCCTTGCAGAGAGAGAGGAACGAGTGAGGACATCTACATAAATGCAGCATAGAGACTTTGCAGTCAGTGAGGAAAGCAGAACCGATGCCTAGAGGGAGGTGTATGAGAAGTGCTTCGAGAGTGAAGCTGAAAATTCTTTTGGGGAACCATGGTTGGGGACTGAGCTAATAAATTCCCTGTAATGTATGAAGACATAGTCCAAAGGGGGATGTGAGGTTCTAATTGCAGCCAGTGAACTGAAACACCTGGATAAAGACAAGTAAGTGTTGAAAAAGTACAGCCTGATGAGAAACTTGAACCAAGAGAGAGGAGAGGCTGTGACCCAGAGCCCTCGTCCCGGGGGAATGCCAGAGAACTTATGTTGTCGGGAGAATCTGTGTTGCTCAGCACAGAAGAAGGGATTTTCTTTGTTGCTGCAATTGAACTAAGCATCCTTAAAACAGGTACCCTGTGGACTGTTCATAACCCACCATAGTGGCTGTGGGAAGGCTGCTGGTGTGGGAGGGATCCACCATTAAGCTGATCTTTCTTCCGGGTGGCGGCTGATGGTGAGGCTGAACACCTAGAAAAACTGTATTTTTCTTACAGAAAATCCATGGTGTAAACAAAAGAGACTTCTCTCCCTAAATGAACTAGAACAAGAGCTATTTCTGAGGTGGTAAACTGACTGGAGGTCGAAGTGTTGTCTTTTGTGTGTTGTCAGGGAGAAAGAAATGGAGAGGTGTGGGAAGGAGGGGTGGTCTGAGGACTTTGTCCTGGTTTTTTCTTGTTTTTTCCCCTTTGTCTTAGGTATATTAATAAAGTTTCTTTGTACTTTATGAAGTTTAAGCCTGCTTTACCTACTCCCAATCCTCATCTCACAGCAAACATCCAGTAAATTTTGGTAAGTGTGCTGGCATTTGGCCAGAACCTTGAATAGGTGAACTGGAACCACTACAGGAACTAATTTTCCATCTCATTCTGATTCTAGACTCAGAAGTAAGCAGAAAGACTTGGCCCTTCATTTGGTATATAGAGGTCCCTCATGACGTGCCTTACTGCATGCAGAGAAACTTTGCAGTCTATTGACTAACCAGAGAGCTCACACAAAAAAAATATTTGATTCACTGGTACCAGATAATAATTGTTAACACATCTCCAAATGAGTCTTCTGTTCTGTGTTTTTTTAATACCTGTGGCTGACTAGCACAGCAATGAAGAAGCTGCTGTTTGAGTAAGTGGTAGAAGACATATATAATTAAGCCAACTCATAACTGAAACTAGCCACTCTCCTGGCTTAAAATAAATTGTATTTGTACTGCTACCTGCTGTGGGTCTGCACACCAGCAGCATTAAGAAAGCATCAGTGCTACAGCAGCCAGCTGCCCGTAGCCTGGCCACTGCCAGAGTGATCGAATTCTTTATTAGTGTAAAGTTTTTTCTCTATTAACCTTCCCTCAGGAAAGGGGAAACACGGCCTCCATTGTAATTAGCTTACACAGCCTTCCATGTAAGCTAAAGAATGGAAAGTGTCATGGGTGCTTGCAGCAGCCTCGTAGGTATTTGCTGTTAGCAGGGAAAAGTTCATCTGCTCTCATATTTTGGCAAGGGCACAAAAGCCCATGTGTTGCGGTGGTTCGGAACCAGGAAGGAAGAGGACTTCCGGTGGCATGTTCCACGGACAGAGAGTTTCCCCCCGAAGCTCCCAAAGGCAGTGGTTTGGACCACCAAGACACGAACCCCAAGCTCCTGTTATTGGTCCCTTGATTTGTCTGTTATGTTTCCCCGCTCTGGGAAATTCCCTGTCACTCCATTGTTCATTCGTTGTTCTCTCCTTTCCCCTCCCCTCCCCAAATCCCATTCGGCAATGTACCCTGGCCCCTCCCATGTATTGCCCCTCTGCCCTCAGCTTATTGGGTGTTGTTCCTCCCTTAAATACCGATGTAATAAGCTGTTCTTGGGTCTTGGTCCATGTGCTCCCTTTGGAGGCAATAAACCTACAGAAATCACATACCAAGAGACCTTCTTCTCTGGAAGTTCTTTGCAGTCTCATCACGCTCCAGGGGCAACATCTCCCCGGACCAAAACGCGGACCAGCTGTGCCCGCAGTAGGCACTCCGAGGAAGTCTTCCAGATTGCGAACGACTTCCTAGGGTAGCGCTAGGACTCCGCCGCCGGTAACAGGGTGGGACCGAAGCAGGGAACGCTACACCCATGTGTAAAAATGTTCTTAGAATAAATTAAATTTCACGTAAATGTGACCACACAGTCGGTAAAGTAGTAAAATGGTGGTGATGATGGAAAATATGACTAATCAGAAAGCTGCTTTAACTTAATGAATAAAATTATCCTTTAACATAAACTGAGGTTCTTAAGTGCCTTATTTTAAAAATGGGTTTGTTTATTGTTCTGTAGATTTTAATAACTGCGTTATTTCACCTACCAGCACACACTAGCAGTTTTGTGTGTGTCCTAGTTTAGGGCAAATGTTAGGAGGAAACCTCCAAGGGGGTCTCCTCTAGACAAGCCAATTTCAGCCACCCCTCCCCCAAACTGGTTCAGGAAAAGATTTCCTTAGAGAAAAAGTGGAAAAAACTATTTATTTAACAAGCAGAATATTCACAAGTATGGAAAAAAAATTGAATGATATAAAACAATGAAACCTCTCCTTTCTCCGAAGATATGGTGGATCCAGAGAGTCCTTCTGTGGGTGTGTTTGTGTCAGCCTCAGTCCCTCCAGAGGCTGGGGCCGATGGCCAGGCCCAGCTGCAGAGTCAGGGGGCCCCCGGGGGATTGTCCTGATGTCTTGGACCACAGAGATGCTGACCAGTCCCAGAAGGAAAAAAAAGACCAGCAAAAGAATCAAAGTCTCTCTCCCTGCAAAAGCCGAGAGATCTCCGAGAGCACTCCGCTGTGAACTCCGAGAGCACACAGAGAGCTTATCTCTATTTTTCTGTCCCCGCTTCGAGCACAGTCTCTGAAGGAATTTCCAGGGGAGTAAGGTGTAACTCCTGTAGACAAACTGTGTGCGTTTTCTCTCCCCCCTTCACTCTCTTCACTCTCTCGGTCTCTCTGGGCCTAACTTAAAGCTACAGAACTTAATACCCAGCATAAGCAAGACAGATGATTGGGGATACAAGCATCTTACAGTCAACCCAGGACAGTCTGAAACAGCATTTACATTTAAAGTATGGGGGGGTTTTTGGAAAAAACAAAAGAGAAGATGAAATCCAAAAGCAACTCTGTGACACTGAGTCACTGAACTTATTTTACTAAGTGGTTCAAATCAGAACATGAAAAAAGTATGAAAAAATAGAAATGTTTTAATTTTTCACTTTGAAATGACTTGTCTCAAAATTATTTTCGTTTTTGTTTTTGAATTCTCCCTTTTCTATTCAGAACTGGAATGTAAAGTGCAGAGCCCCTTGGGTTATCAGGGCAGCACAGAGCAGGCACACAGCTGGAGCGTGCAGAGCTGTTGCTTGTTCTTTCCCTGCTGCACATCCTTCTTCCCAAATCCATTTGATCTGAGTTTGGCAAGTCCTTGTGGATTGATTCTCCTTCCCACCAGAGCATGTTTCTCTCCTTGATTTCTTCTTGAAAGCACCAACTCAACAAGTTTCTATAATCATAAAGAGTCTGCACATCCTTCTTCCCAAATCCATTTGATCTGAGTTTGGCAAGTCCTTGTGGATTGATTCTCCTTCCCACCAGAGCATGTTTCTCTCCTTGATTTCTTCTTGAAAGCACCAACTCAACAAGTTTCTATAATCATAAAGAGTCAGGCTTGATATTTTTCTGTGTGATTAGAAATGTTCTGCTCCCTGTGTGCATTGGGAGCTGTAGGAGGCTGGTCCCTGCACCTGCTGTGTAACCCAGGGGGGCTCTGAGCAAGCCCCGAGTGGCCTCAGCGTTGTTGTGTTGACCAGGGAGCCTCACGGGCAGCCTTGCTGTCCATTACTCCTACCCCAGGGATGACTTGATCCAGCAAATCTCAGATTCAGGAGCTGTGCGAGCAATGCCTGAATCATCTCTTCTGTTAAACTGAAGTGCAACTAAAAGGCTGCATCAGACAGTTAACTCTCAGACAAGGCAGCTGAGGAAATATCTTTGAGTCTGTAACATCTGATCATTGATCAGGTGCAGAGGCTGAGGAGAGGGATCTGGGAAAGGCATTCCTACCTCTTTCCTCCACCCAAAGCTTTCCAGCTGTTCAGTAGTGTTGGACCTCTTTTCTCCTCAGAAAACATTCTTAAATGGAAAAGCAGGAATTTGCTCTTATAGTTCATAGCAGTTACAAAGTAACTATTTTATAAGTTTGGTGGGATTTTTCTTTTTTTTTTTTTTTTTAATGAGGTCTTTCACAAAGGAATTTTAAGCTTATGTGGGCTTCCTGCTCAAGCTTCATACATTTGTCAGGAAAGAAAAAAAAAGGGGATCTGCTTTTTTTAGGGCCAGGTGTTTTATATGGCTAAGTTAAGACGTGCCTGAAAAGGCTGTGGTTATTTTCCTGTCTGAAAAGTACTGCATTTATTTGTTATTTTTCCCCTTCCTTTTTGTAACATTTAGCACATAACCTTTCAAACATGCTATTTATTCCCGTGTTTTCTGTTTGTGAATCTCCTACGACCATTAGGGTCTTTGGAATGCTGGAATCAAAACTGGACATTAGTTTCCTCCTCTCCTCAAATATTCTTACAGATGTTGCTGTAAATCAATTACAGGGTTGACATAGCATTTGGCTGCCTGACAAATGTGCCATAATAATGCGGCTCAGTAAAATGTGGAATTTCTGAGGTACTGCTTGTAACTTTTTCAATGCTGTTGTAAATTCCCATCCATGTCAGCACAGGTGGAATGATAGTCACAAATAATATATGCACATGTCTGTGTGAGCGCCTGCGTGCATGTGTGTGTGGAGGGTGGGGTGTGGAGGTTGCCTGTACTTAGTCTTTCTAAAGAGTCCTCTAGGTGGTTCACCACTTCCGTGAATTCATTCAGCTACTTGAAGCAAATTAGAAAAAGAAATACTCTCATTAAACTCAAAATGATCTTGCTAACAAAGTTTTGAAGAGAGAATGTGTGCCCGCAAATGGAAGCAAGGAGGCTGTGGCAGCTGAAGGCAGGAGCTGGGCCTGGTAAACCATGACAAGCTTCACAGCAGCCCCTCAGATAATGACAAAAGAGCCATTTCAGGTACCCACCATGAGTTTCTGCTTCTGAGAGGGCTGAGCTGAGCTGCTCTTCATCTTCAAGAGAATTCAGTGGTGAGCTGGAACGCATTGCTGGTAGTTCACAGCACTGGGCAGGGACAGGAATGTGCACTGTCCCATGACCTTTTGCTTTCCTGTTTCCTTGTGTGATCAGGTCTGAGAGGTGAAATATGGATATGTTTAGGAATACAGCTAATCCTACTGAATGGTCCATGCTGACAAGACAGCCCCCATCCAGCCTTCCTGGCTGTGCCAATCATTCTGCCTCTCTGGTGAGAACTTGCTTTTCATCTGAACGTGTGCTGAGCCTGGCAAGGAGTTAGACCATCCTTTCCCTAAAAATAAGAATTTTCTGGCTGTTCCCTTTGAATACATGAGTATAAGACTCAGGAGTTGCTACACAATAGCTAAGGGCAAAACATTTGGAGGAATCTTAGAATTTGATGAGCTGCTTCTGCTGAACTACCTGGGAGGAAAGCCAGGCAGAAATTCTGGAAACATTGATTTTAAAAATATTGACTCTTCTTGCAATGAATGGTAAGAAGTATAATTGCTTAACAACTAAATAATAAGCTCACCCTAGAAACCTCTTTCTTAGCTATTATTTCAATCATCACTACAGAAACATGATTTAGAACAGAATTCCAACTTACACTACATAATAATATTTATAGAGCATGGATATGGTGACAAACATTGAGTTGTACACAAAACTAGTGTTAAAAGAATATTTATTCTCATAGTCAGAGACTTTAAAATCATGTGTTTTTAAAGGTAAAAATGAGTATTTGGCCTTGTCAAAGTCTTCATGAACTGTCTGTCTTCAGCTGCTTGGAAACAAGCAATTTTCTAAATCTAGTAATGTAGTAGATATATGGTATTCTCACTTCTTACATTTCAAATACAGTCCACCACTAAATGCAACACAATTTTCAACAGACAAGGATTAGTAGATTTTAAAATTTGTGGAATAAATTAGAAAGCTTACTTGGAAGACTAACCAGATAGTATTCTATTTTTTTCTGTTTTACGGTTATTAGTGTTTATACCAGCATTCCCCCAAAAAGAGTATGTTTAAACCCAGGTGCTCTCATTCATCAAAGTATTTGATTTCATGGAAAATTTATAATTCTATTCTCAACAGACTTCAAAATCAGCCTACTTTAAAAAGTTATTATTACCTTGTATGTTTGGCATACTTCTAGGTTCCGTATAATTTAAAACCACTTGATCCAAAAGGTGACCAAAAATAATGTAATTTCCCTGAAGTGATAAAGTGGTGGCTCCTTGTTACTGCTTCCTGGTCCTTCTTTTATGTCAGTGATGAGAAGCCACATGAGACTGGCTCCTCCTTGGTGACACTTCTGCCTTAGACCTCAAGCTTTCACAGAGAAGGCAAGGGCTAAAATAAGGACGTGATGTTGTATGGTTTTATCAGGAGCTCTGGGTGGAAAGACTCAATAGATGTGGAGGGGAGCAAATGCAGGAAAAGAGTGACTAGGGAGAATTGTGGGATGGAGAGATATAAGGAGTGGACCACAGAGATATGCATGGACTGGGAGGAATTGGGATGATCAACTACCTAAAAACTCAAAGAAAAGTCCAAACAAATCAGCAGAAAGGGTCTGACTGGCTCATCCCTGCAGCCGTGTCTGTGGGCTGGAGGCTGGGTTGGGAGGAAGGAGAAGAGAAAATTGAACATTTGCCACAAAGAGGATCTGCTCTTCACAGTATGAACTATTCTGAACAAATTTAAATGTCTGTTCTGCCAGAGATCACAAAAATACTTTCACTGTCTTGTATTAGCACCACTCAAACAACACCTGAAAGATAATTCACATCTTCAGGTGCACCATGAAAAAAGCCCTTTCTGTACAGTCTTCAAAGGAAGTTTTATCTCATACAAGCAGATACAAGTGGTAGTTAGGGCTTGGGTTCTTCCTGATTCCTTTTAGCTGATGGAAGGCTGGGCCTGTAGCCTCTGGTAACTGTCTTGGTTTCCTCTGGGCTCAGTGGACACGTGATAAGCATCTCAGGAGATGCTTCTCCCCATGTCTTGGAAACTCATCTGAGAAGGAGCTGCACTGCTGTTCAAGGCTGCCCACAACTCTGCTGACAACCTCAGAAAACAGACCAAATTAAAAGCTTAACTTCTGGTCAGACAGGGATAGGTCAGTAAATCTTGTGCTATAACAATCTTTGTTACTCACCAGAAATGAGAAGAAAGAGTACAGTTCAGCTGACTTCAGAAAGCCCCAAACAAGTTTATAGAAGCTGCATACAAAAAAAACCCACAGATATTTAATTGTAATTTGTCGCATCTGATGATGAAGCTGAGATCATTAACATGATACCCTTTTCTGCTGACTTTAAGTGCTTATAATAGGAATGGAGTTGGATCTATTTTGACAATACTATGACAAGCAAATTATTGCAGAAAGTGTTCCTTTGTAAAAGCCATCTGTGTTTCCTCCTTCGACCCATTTAGAAAGGTCTGCTGAAACCTGCTTTCTCACAAATGTAGGAGTCTCTTTCTGATTTTCAGCCCAAATTTACCCAGGACAGATATTTGCTCTTTGGAATAGCAGCTTTCTGTTGCTGAAAGTAGATGGAACGGTATCCAATATGTAGATTCCAACGTTTTCATGAAGAGCAAGCATATTCCTTCTCTGCCTTCCTGGTCTAGAGAAGCCAAATTTCTGTGCTCTCCTTTCAATTTCTCTTGTCTTTTCCTTAACATTTTGGGCATCTCTTTCCTCTAAATTTAAAATCCAACAAAGGATCACTGTAAATCAGCAATGACAATAATCTGAAAAAATAGCTTTATTCAAAACTGAGTTAAATGTTGACTAGTGTAGCTCCAGGAAGGAAGAAATCAATTTCTGTTGAGCAGAATCACAAGAAGGTTCTGTCTTGTTCTAAAACAGGATGAGTTACACTGGGTGCAAGTTGGCTTTGTTTGAAGTCAATGATAATATTCCTATTTAAATTAGGATTTCATTAGTGTTCTAGCAGTTAAGAATAGGATGACTGAAGGGGCTGGTTACAGTGAAAGGGAACACTGGGTTTGGATCTTTCTATTAAAATTATCTAATCTCTCATTAATGCAGCAAGCAATTAATTGTTACTTACAACTAATGGAAATAAATCAATTTGATCAAAATTCAGAATGTGTCACTTCTCAGAAACCTGAATTTTAATGAAAAGCAAGAACATATTCTGATACTTTAGCTTGTCTAATCTCCATTCTAATCACACTGAATGTTAGTTGTTTGAAGAACTTGAATATCTACACTGTACCAATTTATCATTCTAGGTTTAAACCTGAAATTAAATATACAGAAGGCAGTGAAAGAAAAAAGTAAAGTGCTTACATGTTCAACATTGTTGATGCTCTCTTCAAAACTTAGTGGTCTTGGTATTTTGCTTATCTCTTTTTGCTCTCAACTGAGATGCACCATGAAAGAAATATGGCCCTTCCTCTGAGTTTATAATTGCTTGAATTATAAGCTTCCTGTGGGAATAGCTACCATGCTGCTGTGCTTAGGTATTTAGGAAATTTCTGTTTCTATTTGTGTCCTGACATGGGGCAAAGGCCAAGCAGGAAAAGCAGATTGTTCTTTGAAAGGGTCATACCTTTGGGAAGCAGAGACAGCCTCACAACTGCCTGCAGAGCATTCCCCAGTTCCAAATTATTTCACCCCTCAAGACCATCTTTGGGCACCAAATGCTTCTTTTTTTTCTGTGATTCTTCACACTCCTCATGATTTCACAAATTGGGCAGGTGACTGCTCTGCAGCTGCAGGATGAATCTGCAGTAGCTCAAAATGTGCTTACTTCTAACTTTGGCTTTGGTCTGACTTTTATGTATTTGCTAAAGGGTTTTGCTCTTTCATGCAGCCAGCATTATCTGAAAGGAATTAGTTATCTCACAACAGGTTCCTTAGTCCCCCATTAATACTTCCTTAATGGAAAAGGTTGTTCAAACCCCTCACCAGCTGAGCGCAAAACCACCTGAAGATATAAAAAAATAAACAAATTAAAAAAGAAAATGTAACTCTTTTATTTTTTTACTGCATCCTAACATTCCTGAAACACTTGGCAAGAGTGCTTTAAGCATAACATACTCATCCATGCCTTGCAGAGACTGGCTGAGCCCATGGCCTAGAAAGCCCTTTGGAAGTGCCTGTGTTTCTCTAATGACAGGGAAATGGACTTGTGGCAGGGACCTAGGGAAACATCTTCATTAGCAAGAATCACTCCTGGGCTTTTGCTTTGTGTTGCTCTTCTCATACATGATGGAGAGGCTACTTAATCACTAACACCCATTCAGAAATGTATTTGTGTATAACGTTCTAACTGCTAGGATTTCATTATTAGGCTGGGTGGAACTGTAAAGTCTTTGTTTAAGCACACAAATGTGAAAACAGGCACAATTTTTATCACACACTCCCCAAAGACCTAATATGTTCAGTCTTACTCTGAATTCTGAGAGGTGAGGCCATAGAACATGAAGCAGTATTGTATTTAATTTACTGTTTCATTATAAAATGATCCACTAGGTAGATATTTATTTTGCAAATTTGAATGGGAAAACTATATTTTGGTGCTGGAAAACTCTTATAACTTTATACTACCAGCAAGATAAATAAATAAAATATATTGTGTTTATTAAGAGACAGAATAGAAAAAGAGATTAACACATTTTTTCCAACAAAAATATCGTTCCATACTGATAAAATCCTGAAAAAAAGTTGACCTTCTAAAATAGCTGTAGACTGAAAAAAAATTTTATTTTATTTTCTTTTTTCTAAGTTTGAATCTTTCAATTTTAGTTTTCTCTAGTGAAATTTCAAGGGATTTCTCAAGCAGTATCCTCAAGTTTTCAGAAATGTCCAAATGTCCTTTTCATTTGGCTTGATGAAGCAGAAATATCTGATATTATTATACATTAAAGGCCTGTATTTCTTATATCAGAAAGATTCACTCTTTGTATCCATAAACTTGCACAGCAAAATGAGATTTCCTGATTGGGACCCTGCAGAAAGATGGGAATATCTTTATTGTCTTAACATCTCTGTTTCCCTGTTCTGGTCTCATCTTTTTTTGGAGTGAATCAACCAGATTCTTCCATGATTAAATTCAGATGTGCTTCTGGGGACAACTCTGAGTCTGTTCCCAGTGATCAGCTGGGGAAGGAGTAGCAGTGGTCCCCCTGCAGAGCCTACTCACATGCCTTCAAATCAGGGCTTCCAGAGCATTTCATAGGCTGTAACAGTCCTGACATAATTTCAGGGCATTATATGTTGGAAAAAAAAAAGGAGGAAGGAGGGGGGGGGGGGGGGTGGAAGAAGAAGGAAAGGAAGGAAAGGAAGGAAAGGAAGGAAAGGAGGAAGGAAGGAAGGAAGGAAGGAAGGAAGGAAGGAAGGAAGGAAGGAAGGAAGGAAGGAAGGAAGGAAGGAAGGAAGGAAGGAAGGAAGGAAGGGATTCTCCAGAAATAATGATTTCACAGAGGTGCCAAATGGAGCCTGCAGGTGACCCAGGCTATTTGGAAGAGCTTCTGCCAGGGCTTTGAAGCAGAACTTGTCCTGAGCAGTGTGCACACAAGCCACACTGTGTCATTTGATCTAGGGCCAGGTATTGGTCCCTTGGATGGATGGCTCTGATGACTCTGTGATGCAAAACAAGTATTGGCATCTTGCAAGTGCATTATAGATCTTTAACTGCATGAATTCCCAACCTGATCCCCGTTAGGAGCTATAACATCATCAGTCTCCATGTGCAGGCAGGGAAGAAAGAGGAATACCTTCAGGCATCTATCAGTTTGGGATTATAAAACTGTGGCTATGAGTTTTGTTTCCATAATGAAGGCTTCTACTCACATGTGAAATGAGAAAAGGGAAGGAGAGGATTGTGAAAGATCTTTAGGGGAAAAAAAGGGAGTCTGTCCCACCTTTGGCCCCTCCTGATGCCTTGTGGACCCCCTGCACTGATGCAGAAAAGGCCAAGATGATGTGAAAGCACTGCTCAGCAATAGTTAAATCATCAGTGTGTTACCAACACTGTTCCAGTCATAAATCCAAAACATATTGCACCATTCAAGCTGCTATAAAGAAAGTTAGTTGTGTCCCAGTGAAAACCAGTACAGGAGGAAAAGGCAGAGATCATAACTGGGGAATATTTTTAATATTTACCTGATACCATTCTTTTGTACTTATCCTTAAATGCCTTTTCTGTTTTATTCCATTGCATTTTTAGTTACTTCCAAGACATGCAATATGGCTTCTTGTCCTTGCTAAAATAAACTAGCTTTGGACAGGTCAGCATTTTACCTAGGAACTTCTAAGGAAAAAAGCTTGTATTAAAATATAGAAAAGATTTTTGCAGGCAAACCCTATTTGGTGACTTTACATAACCAGTAGAATATGAATTGGGAAAGCAAATTCTTTTAAAAATTAATAAGAACTTTTCAGAAAAAGAAATTTGTAGAAAAGGTCATAGTTTCAAAATTTGGAAAACAGCCATAAAATCATCTAATCAGCATTCCTTGGGGAACATTTATTCAGGGCAAAATAAATCAGATTAGCTGAAATAATTGCCTTCCAGAAATAATTTGATCAGCTCTCCATTGAACTTGACATTAATTTGACCAAAAAAAGCAAAACAAAGTAATGTCTGGGCTAGAATCTTCTGTTTATTGTTCCTTCCTTGTTAAAAAGCTCACAGATAATTTTTATTGGTAGCAATTTGGTGTTAGTAGATAACCAACAATTTATTACTAGATTCATGCCATATTGCTTCTTCAACTTGCAAAAACCCATTTCTTTCATTGATAAAACACTTTTTAATTTATCACCTCTTGAGAGCACTTAAGCAACTGTGATTCAACTAAACCAGTGTTCAATGGCTGTGCCTGTGTTTCACACTTGGCTGACAAAAGAAAAGGATGGGGCACATTATACCTACTGATAAACTATATCTTATTTATGGTTTTAACCTATAAAGCTTTAACAGTCACCAGAATTTTGTGAGTGTGTGTGTAGAGTACTGAGCTGATAAGCAAAATCTGCAAGTGCAACCCACACAGAGAAAGGGGAAACATGTTTTAACATTTGATCTGTTTATGCAGTGAATCCATAGTTTTTGGTTTTGTCAGTTCCTGAGAGCAATTTTCCCTCCTTACATGCACAACAGGGATGCCATGAGCACTAGTAGTGCAACCTTTCCTAAACTGGAAGAGCCACCAATGCTATTTTAAGGTATTTTCACAGGGATTCAGTCCCTCATCCATTCTGTTTGCTTCCTAAATGCCTATGATAGGCTTTCTGGCAATGATGTAATTTCAGCTAGTAACGCCAATGCACCAGAGAAAGGAAAATAGTCTTTAAAAATTATGCAGGTGAGGAAACTGAATCAGACAACAGTAAACTGGTTTGTCCAAAGTCATGTAGAAAGAGCCAACAAACCTATTTTATATATAAATATACAGATATATAGATATAGATATAGATATAGATATATAGATAGATATATCTATATATATAGATATAGGTCCAGACTGGATTTGAATCCAGAGGGGAACACAAAGTTTCAGAGGCACCTAGTTTAGTTGAGGGAATGAAGAACACAAAAATGGGTAAATCCCAATCTTTTAAAATGTAAAAGGAAGAAAAAAATATCATTATTTCACTGTCTTTAGTCTCTATTTAATCTGCCATATTGCTCTCACAGGGAAGCTCTGAAATAAATAGAGAATCTCAGGACAGGAAATGGAAGGGTAGATAGTGAAAGGTAGTTGAAGTTCTTACCCTGCTGTCTGTTCCACAGACTCACCTGAATAATGCCCTTTGAAGCTGTTACATTGCAGAGGTTCAAAAGAACAAGGCAAAATGTTGTTTGTGTTTTTATTAATTGACTTGTGCAAAATACAGCTTTCAGGGGCATTGTCTCACAAGTATGGCTGCCTAGATATTGCCTCGGAATCGAAACAAAATGTTACTGACATGAACAAATTTGCATGGGGCTCCTGTACTTACTAAATCATTCACAGCCTGTGGAAAAGGTTGGGTGAATTTAAAGAGTACAAAACATTCTTGTAAAGAGAGGTTTAAATGAACATGAAAGCAGTAAATTGGAACTGGTGGAATATTTTTGTTCAAAATTTTCTTTGGCATAGAATGTCTTTTAACAAACTAAGGGGTATTTTTTTTTTTGTCAGGAGCTATGATGTTTTATATTTTTTCCACTTTTATGAATATCTTTTTGTGGCAGCCGTTGTAAGAGACTGGACATAAATCCCTCATTTGCCTCACGAACATCTACAGAAACAGAGGCTGAAAACCCAAAGACCCTAAAGGGGAAAGGGAAAGAGGACTTTTGCACAATGAAGTCCGGCCAGATCCTGGTGGGATGCCTGCCAAGTGCAGAGGTGTGCACACGCCTGTAAGACCGTGTCGCTCTGGCTACCAGGGCGAAAAGGACTGCGCAGGAACAATCCACTTTGTGCACCTGCACCCCAAAACAATGGGGCTTACTCCCCCACCTCCTGGCCATTTGCCCCTCGCCTCTGGAAGGATTACCTCATCTCTTGGTTACCTGCCCCTCCCTTTCAAAAAGACTATAAAGAGACTCTCAAAAAAGACCCCTACGAGATCTCCCCACGGACGAGACGGAATCCATCGGCTCTGGACCACGAGGACTTCGTCGTACTGTGGTAGCTATAACCCCCCGTTCTCTCTCTCTCTCAACCCTATATCTCCTTCTCTTCTCTATCGCACAATCGTGTTGTTGGCACTCAATAAAGGTGCTTTTGATTTTGATTGAAAAAAAAAAATTGTCCCTGTTTTCTTTTGCACTCTGAGATTCGGGTAACGAACCATTACAACTCCCGCTTGTGTTAGCGGATCGTGACACCGTTGAGGCTACCACTGAGGCCCAGGAAGATCCGGAAGGTCCCAAGGGATCTGAGGGGCATGGTGGAGGGTTGCTCGGGTTTGAGAATCCTCCCCTTCCCTCTGGAGGAAGATAGTTTCTTCTACGTGATTGATGGGTTCTTTCTATACTAATTGTACCCTCCTGATTGGACTGTTTGTTCTCCACCCCTTATGCATATGTATCTGCATCTAGAAGGTTCTGTGCTACTCAGTACTCCATTGGTTGTGGTTCTCTCTCTCCTCCCCTTCCCTCTCCTCATTGGACTGTGTAAGCTTGTCCCGCCTTTCCCCCCGCCCCTGGACCCTCAGCTGATTGGTTGTCAGTTGCTGTATAAAAGTCTGTGCTCTCCTTTGTTCTGGGTCTTCTGTCCCTGGACCCATTTGAGCGAGGAACTGTTAATAAACTCCTCGGATACCCATACAGAAGATCCCTCCCTTATTCTTTACCCCTGGACCTGCTAGGACTTGTCTCTGCGCCCACCGGCAGGGTAGCAGAGTCCGCAGCAGGAGCTTAAGCAGCCCCACCAGAGCGGCTCCACGAGGGACGCTTCTGGGACACGCTGCCGGTCTCTGTCCACCGGGACAGTCCCCACGCAGGCTATAAGTGGCGCATCGGAACAGGGACTTGAAAAAAGACCCCTGGAGAAGCCTCCCTGGCCGCAGGAGCTGCCAGGAGTTTGCACCCGCTAAGCTGCTTCCCTGAGGAGAAGTCTGAGTTTTTTCAGGCTTTCTCTGAGGGGCGACCGGCAACCCTCTCTGGAGGAGAATTGAGAGGATTGGTCGACAACCAGGGGACCAGCACTAAGGGTTTTTGTTGTTACGGGAGCCGCCGGTTGCAGCCGGACTACTGCAGCCAGGATCAGTGAGGGTCCACTCAGAAGTAATTGCAGAGCTCCCCGGGGGCCCCTTATTGCTTTAAACTTTTTCGTTGCTACTTTTCCCCTTGGTGGTGGGTGAATATAGTTAAGGATGGGATCTGGGTTGTCCCGTTCCCAAAGGGAGGTTTATATCCAAGTTAAAAAGACCCTAAAAGCAGGAAAAGTTAAGTATTCTAAGAATCTTTTAAAGCGTTTCGTTAAGTGGCTTTTTCTTTATGTTCCTACCATTTTGGGTGATTTGGTTAAGTTATTATGTTTCTGGGATACTGTGGGGGAAAAGTTAACTTTGATAAGCCAAACCGGAGATAGTTCGGTCAGGGAGTTTTTCCTTTGCTTATTATAATTTATATATCAGTGGAGGATTTTGGAAGCTGGGAAAAAGGGATAAAAGGTTCGGGATCCCCAGTTGTTACCCCAGCCTCTCTGTCCTCTCCGTATAACCCTGTTCCCGCTGGTCCTTAGCAGGGGGTATCGGGGGGTGGAGCCCATCTAAAGATGCAGGGCTGCTGCCGTCTCCCTGACACCCCCCGATCTACTCTGCCCCCTTGTCGGGACGGGCCTGATCAGCCCGCTCCGAGGTCTCCCTCAGCCTTTCTCCCTACGTCCACTTCCCCAGTTCTGCCCTGCCGAGTTGTTTCAAAATCTGGCAGTCCCGCGGCTGGGCGACCCTGCACCGCTGCCGTCACTGCTGCTGCCACCACTGCCACCCGCAGTGAGAGCTTGCAGAGCAGTGCGGAGCCCTGGGAGCCGTCGCCCTCTCCTAGCACCTGCCCGCACCTCGGGAGGAGCTTCAGCCCGGGCGCGCTCTGCGATGCGTGTGGGGGTGACAGGCAGCGCTGCAGCGCGCCCAACACCGCCGCCAGCGCCAATGAACTCGTGGCAAGCTCCACGATGTTGTGCTCCTTTTGCACCGGCTTTCCTGCTGAGACTGAAAACTCCTCCCATTTCCCACTCCCTGCGTCGGCTGGTCCCCTGTTGGGCCCTTCCCCCGCGTCGATGAATGTAACTGCGTTGGCTCCCTCCCCTGTCATCGGGAAACCCCTCCCGGCCCCGGCCGCGGCCCCGCCGCCCACAGCGGCGCTGAAGCGCTGGCGAGCGTCTGGACGCCCGGCCCTGCCGTCCCCGGGCCCCGCCAGCCCCGGCTGCCGGGACACTCTGCCCCTTCCCTGCCCCCTCACCGCCACCCTTTGCTTCAAGGCAAACAGTAGCCGCGACGTCCCAGACAGCACCACTCCTTGGGACGCCTCCGCCCCTCCCACCGAGGTCTCCACCCTCTCCACCGGTGGCTCCACCCTCGACAGCATACTTCCTGATTCCCACGCCCCCCCAACCGGTTCCCACGCTTTGGAGGCAGGAAGCGGGGGGCCGAGGTCCGGCGGGAGGGGGAGGAGGGGGAACTATTCGCGGCACCAGTGATGTACAATCGGTTAGGGGCAAACCCGCGGTGGGAACCTTTCCCATATGCACACCTAAGGGAGTTGTGTAAAGTTGCCAAGGAGTTCGGAAGGGAGTCTTCTTATTTTAAAAGTGTGTTGCATGCCATATTTGTGACCAATGTACTGGTGCCCAGTGACGTTATGACAGTGATGACCAGTTTGCTCTCTTCTGCACAGTACTGGATATGGGAAAGGTCTTGGGAAAGACAGCTTAAAGATCTATTAGAGATCTATAAGCAAGACAATTTGAGGGCATATCTTGTCGCGTCCCGCTTGTTCGGACCAGGCAGCTGCCCACCAGGGATTTGAGCAGCAGCCCTGCGGCGACTATGACCGAGTGTCCCTGGCTCAGGCAGGCACAGGTTCACCGGCGTTGGGAGTTCAGTTTCCCTTGCCGCGGGCAGTGTCTCCCTGCTTGGTAGACACTGTATCCTAAAGGCTGGAAAGGCTGGGGAGGGATCTCTTGGCGCAGAGTAAAAGATACACTGTGTCAAGGAGATGACAGTTCTCTGGGCGTCTGAGTCCGAGAGACCCAGGGCTCAGCCTGCACCAGACTTTTATTATGAGGGTGACAACCAATTAGGTCCAAGCCCGGGGGAGAAACCAGGGAGGGACAAGGGGACAAGGGCCAACGGGGGATAGAGAGGGGAGGAGAGGGGGTAACAGACATGACTATAACATAATCAGCAACCGAACATGACCGAACTTTCTGGAACTCGGGGAAGATTGACAACTGATGGATGGGTGGTCAGTCCAATGGCCAAGGGAATGTCCAGCCCCTTAGAAACCCAGCCCCACTCCGGGGCAAACCACTGCCAAACTCCACCCCAGGGGTGGCCTCAATCCTGGGATTTCCTACTCCAGGGCTTCTTAATGGGGAAAGTACTCTTCGCAGCCCCAACCACCACCACATCTCCCCTGCTTTTATTACTTAAAGACAGGGTGTTGTTCACAAAAGAAACCATAAAGTTTTCTTAGAATCTGGGAAATCCACCCAGAGATCCCCCAGTGATTGAATCTTCATCTTCAGGGGTCTCTGGTGGAGAAATCAAAGTGGGGCAACTTAAAGTTTTTGTGAACAACCCATACAAAACACTTTTCCTCCTCTCTCCCTCTGGGTTAGGGTTCAGGGAAAGAGATGGGGAAACACATAAGGTAAGTCTGAGGGAAAATGGGGAAGGGGGAGGTGTCTTCATTTGTCTTTTTTGGTATCTTCTTCCTGTTCTTCCGCTGGATCTTCTTCAAGCGGAGGATCATCAGATCCTCCTAGGTCTTGTCCATGGGGGGAAGTCTTTCTCTTCCTCCACTTCCATGCTTCTTGTGCCTGCAATGTTGCTGATCTTTCTTGTCCTCCAGGTTTCCCTGGAATGAAAACCTTGGCCTCTCTGTTAGGTCCCCGGTATGGTCTAACATATTTGGCAGGTATCCACTTCGGTCCTTTAGGTGTGGACACACAGGCATAGCCTCACCCCCAGACGATCAGTGGGAGAAGCCCTTCGACCTCATGGGTCTCCGGGTCCCTCACCAGCACCGGAGGATGTTCTTTTAATTTAGAGTTAGCCAAATTAGAGAAGTGCCGGAAAACAGGGGGGACGGGCTCTTCCTGGGTAACATTAAAAAAATTGATTGTGAAGAGCACCTTGCAGAGTCGCTCAATGGGCGATTTTTTCTCTGCACCTCCCTGCTGCTGGTAGAGGACTCTTTGGAGTGTTCTATGAGCCCTCTCCATGATAGCCTGACCTGCTGGGGAGTGGGGAATCCCAGTGACATGGGTAACTCCCCACTCCTGGAAGAACTTACGAAGGTGGGCTGAGGCGTATGCTGGACCATTATCTGTTTTTACCTGCTTTGGGGTGCCTAGAACAGAGAAAGCCATAAGAAAGTGCTTTGTTACGTCCCTTGCCTTTTCGCCCGTGTGGGCGGAGGCAAACATCGCATGGGAAAACATATCAATCGATACGTGTACGTACTTGAGTCTACCAAACTCACTTATGTGAGTGATGTCCGTTTGCCATATGTCACAGCTAGCCAGACCTCTGGGGTTTACCCCCGGATTCATCAATGGAATCTGATAGGTCTGGCAGCTGGGACATGTCGCCACAATTGCTCTCGCCTGCTCCAGAGGTAGATGGAACATGCTCTGGAGGGCGGGAGCGTTCTGATGGTAGAACTGATGGCTTAACTTGGCCTGTGCAAAGGTGTCAGGTGTATTTGCCATTTTTACTTGCACAGCCATCGCCAAGGCTTCCGCCCTGCGGTTCCTCTCACTGATAAAACCGGGGAGGTCCTGGTGTGACCTCACATGCATGACGTGAAATGGATGCTCTCTGTGGAACAACAGGTACACTAGCCTCGAGAGCAATCCAAATAATTTTTGGTTGGATACCTCCTTTAACAAACTGTGTTCAGCCCTGGCAGTTATCCCGGCCACGTATGCCGAATCCGTGACCAAATTGAGGGGTTCCTGGAACCTCTCAAAAACTCTGACAACGGCCGCAAGTTCTGCAATTTGTGGGGATCCTTCCACCACATGGACCTCAGATTCCCACTTCTGGGTCCTTGGGTCCTTCCAAGTCAAAACTGACTTGTGGGAGGACCCTGAGCCGTCAGTAAAAATGGTCAGAGCATTTAACGGTGTTTTACTTTGCATGAATTTAGGAGCCAGATTAAAATTTGTGTTAAAAAGGTGATGTTTTAATTTCTTTCCTGTAATTTTTCCAGGGTAGCTGTCCAGTGCGAACTGGAGGTATTCATTGGTCTGGACCAACTTGTCCAGATACTCATCACGCCAGGGGACACGTATGCATGAAAATTCCCACCCCGCAAGGGTGTGGAGCCTGGTCCTCGCTCTCGATATCAGAGCGGCCACCAGCACTTGTGGCGTCGTGATACTCTTGGACGGTGTATGAGGGAGGAACACCCACTCTATTATCAAGAGGGAGTCCTTCAACTTCCCGTCCCACTGAAAAATGAGTCCGTGAAAGTTTGGTACCTGTCCCAAGATGACAAACTGAAAAGGCAGGTCTGGGGCCATCTGGTGGGCGTGCCGGGAGGAAAGAGCCCGCTGCACCTTACCTATGGCTTCTCTGGCATCTGCTGTGATGGTCGTTGGTAAATCCAGTCCCTCGCCACCCTTCAGCAGGTTGAACAAGGGGGCGAGGTCGGTTGTCGTCAGCCCCAGCAGAGGACGAACCCAGTTGACCGATCCGCAGAGACGAATGGAGGTCTCGGAGGGTCTTCGGGTTGTCCTCAATGGCAAGCTGTTGGGGCGCGACGGTCCGTTCACCGATGCGGATGCCCAGATATTTCCACGGTAAGGTGCGCTGGACCTTGTCAGGATGGATGACCATCCCAGCACGTTGGATGGCACTCACAGTCATGTCAAGTGTCTGTTGCAGGTACTCCTCCGCGGGGGCACAAACCAAAACATCATCCATATAATGGTATATGATTGCCTTAGGGAAGGCCTTGCGGACTGGTGTTAAGACCCCAGAGACGTACCACTGGCAGAGCACAGAGGAATTGTGCATCCCCTGGGGGAGGACTCTCCAATGGTAACGCCTCTGGGGGGCCTCCCTGTTTATGGATGGCACGGAGAAGGCAAATCGTGGTGTGTCCCGGGGGTTCAGGGGAATACTAAAGAAACAATCTTTAATGTCGATCACAATGAGTGGCCATTGTCGGGGGAGCATTGCCGGCGATGGAAGGCCGGGTTGGAGGGGACCCATTTCCACGATGACCTTATTGATCTCCCTAAGGTCGTGGAGGAGCCTCCACCTGTCTCCGCCGGGCTTTTTAATCACGAAGACAGGGGAGTTCCAAGGGCTGTCAGATGGAACAATGTTGCCCTTGGAAAGCTGCTCCTCCACAAGGGACTCTAGGGCGCTGAGTTTTTCTTTTGTGAGGGGCCACTGCTCCACCCACACCGGCTTGTCAGTGGTCCAGGACAGCGGTGGTGTGGTGATGTGGGCGGCACGCCTCGCAGTGACCCCTGCTAGAAATCCTCCGATGACGGGATTTCCAGCCGAGTCCCCCATTGGGAAAGTAGGTCCCGCCCCCAGAGGGTAAACCCAGACGGCACGACGAAGGGTCTTACTGTCGCCGAGTGGCCATCTGGTCCCTCTATCAAGATGTTACGTGAGCTTCTTTGTGATGTGGCTGCTCCCCCTATGCCTGAAATCTTTTCAGTGGAGGGCTGAAGCCCCCACTGGTATGGCCACTTGGATTCGGAGATGATTGTTACGTTCGATCCTGTGTTGACCATTCCCCTGATGTGTGCCATTGCTTTACCATTAGTGAGCTTGCATGAAAGGGACGGCTGGTTTGTCCCTAGCACCTGCGTCCAGCAGACAGCGGGTGTCCTCCGCTGCCGTGGAAAGTCTGGTGGTAGGATAATTGCGTGAGCCAGCCACTGCTCCCTTGGAATAAACCAGGGAACATTGTGGCAGGCAGCTGTTATCTGGAAAGTCTGTCCGGGAGTTATAGCTATCACTTGGGGGAGGACAAAAAGTCCAGGTGGTCCTCTTGTAGAGTCCCTCACCACAAGGATTTCTGTCCTTTCAAAGATGTCACCGTGCAAGAGCACCTTGTATAACGGGAAGTCTGTTGTTGTGATGTGTTGGGGAGACGCACTCACCAGGTCTAACTTTTTGTCCTGTGTCCCCAGAAGGCTCCCTCTCTCTGCCGATGTCGGGGCGGTTGGTCTCTCCGGAGCGGCAGGCTCTTCGGTGGAGTCAGCATTTAATTTGGTGTCACAGCACAGTGCTGTTCCGTGCTCCACTGCCCGTTTCCCCGGGGAAGACAGCACGGGCAGTGCGCCGCTCCGGGACCTGTGGGAGACTTAGAACAAGGATGGTTAAACTTCCGGGGCTGTGGACAGTTCCGTGCGATGTGGTGCGGACTCCTACAGTTGTAGCATTTCATTTTTTTACTTGGTTCAGTCTGGGGTGCTGCAGCAGCAGTGAGTCTCTTGGGATGAGGCACTCGGACAGGAGGAGGAAGGAAAGGGGTTGGCTCGGCGGTGACCTCTGCTCAAGCTTCAACCATGATTTCTATGGTTGGCTTGGGGAATTTGGGGAGAGCTTTGAGGATGGCTTTGCACTCCGTGTTGGCATTTGCAAAGGCCAAGGACCGGAGTAATTTACGTTGGTTGGCTGGGTCCTCCTCTTGTTTAACTAGAGCCGCTTTTAATCTCTCTATGAAATCTAAGAAGTTCTCATTGGGCCCTTGCTTGATGGCTGCGTACCCTTCTGATGGAATGGCGGCTGATGGGAGGGTCATAAGGGCCCTCAATGCCACCTGCTGTATGTCCTTTAAAACTTTCATGGGAATTTCCACGGCCTGCCTTCCCCCTTTTTCGAGGTCACCCTCACCACATAGGTGGTCCATTGTAAGGTCAGCTAAGTCAGGGTCCCTCCTATAGTTTTCCAACAGCTCCTCTAACAACCGGCTCCACGCACGTTCCCATATCCAATACTGCGTGTCTAGCAGGATGCTATTCATAATTGTTTTCACATCCTCTGGCACGAGTAGGTTGGACTGGAAGGTTGCTTTGAGCATCCCGCGGCAAAGGGGTGACTTCAGCCCATAATCCCCCACCATTTTACACAGGTCCTTTAAGTTGTTAAATGAAAAAGGCTCCCATTTGGGATTGTGGCCCCCTCTGCTGCAGTGCACCGGAAAGGCTGCAAGGCCCTGTTCCCCCTTCCGTGGCCCAGGCCACGGCCTCCAGGCCTCTGGGTTCTAGGTAGTCTGAACCCTGGTAGGCCCGGGCCTGGTTCCCAGCCTGGGCATAGGCCTCAGGCTCTGGACCTCCGGGTTTCGGATTATGGGAACCGGAGGCGCGCCGGCGGTGCGGCAGCTGGAGCGAATCAGGAGGCAGGGCCAGCGGACCGGGAGCCCAGAGCAGCTCCTCAGGGGAGCCCGGAGGAGCCCGGCAGCGCCGGCCAGCCGGGTAGAGATGGCTCAGCTGTGCCTGCGCTGCGGGCTGCGCCGAGCAGAGCCGGCGGGGCAGCGGCAGTGGTGGCGCTCTGCCAGCTGTCTGCGGGGAAGGCGGTAGCGGCGAGTGAGGTCTCAGAAACCGCGCAGGTTAGAGATGGGTAGGGGCCCGTCGCGGATACACCCTTCGACGCAGCCGCGGTTGTGGGACCACCCAAGGGGCACAGTACGCGAGGGGAAGAGCGCTCGGGGGAGGAGTCACGGGAGGAGCCTGAAGATAGACTGTCACTTAGATTGGCAGGGACTTGCGCGCCACAGGCCATGCGGCCGGCGCCATCTTTGGCGTGGTCGCCATTTCGCGAAGAAAAACTTGGGGGGAGCGCAACTGGGTCTGGGGGCATGGGTAAAAGGCTTAGGGGAAGGTCCGGCACAGGGGGGCCCTCCCTACGGCGGCTGGGGCGCGGCATGCATAGCGGAGGGTCAGGGCGGAGGCAGGAGCTCTGCTTCTCCGAGGGGCTACCCTGCTCGTCGGGGAGGGATACCTGCCGCAATTCCCGCCGCTCTGGGGAAGAAGGGTAGGGTGGACAGGGTACAGGGGCAGACGGGGTAGGAGGAACTGGGGTCCCAACTTTTCCCTTTTCCCGATCACCCAAAGAATAGCAAATTAAAATCAAAAGAGAAAAGAACTTTGAAAACCTTGGCTCCCCTGATATAATTTTTCAGTTAATTTTTCCCCAGCCTAGTCCCAGAACGAAAGCTGCAAAACTGATTTAACAGAAACAGAAGGGAAGTGAACAAAAACCCACCGAATAAAATGTTTTAACAGAACCTTATTAAAATCCCCTTTACCTAAAACAAGGGTTGCTTTAACTTGGAGGTAAACCTCCCTTTGCTGGCGGCTGAGCTTAACTCCCATCTTTCCGCACAGCAAAAAGCCCCGAAACCCAGGAAAACGGCAGCAACACAAAAAGCGCAAGCAAAAAGGGAGGGTGGTGCCGGGAGCCCCGCACTTACACTACCGAACTGGAACCTTGCGATCCCCGTGCGAGTCTACCTATGTCTTCTTCCTCACCGGGTCCCCGACTCCGGTCCCGCTCCTTCGGCACCAACAAAAAGCTCCTGGGATTCGGTTTCCAGCCAGCCAAGGCTCCTCAACTGCTCTTGCGTCCCCGACACTTTCTCTTCTCTCCCGAGGAGTTTTCTCGACTTCCCCTTCCGACAGTTCTCATAAAACCGAGAGCCTGTCAGTTGGGGCAGTGCCAGTACCAAAGGCGCTCTCAACTCCAAAGAGTCAAGGGCACTCTGCAGGAACCTGTGGATGACCACAGGTCCCTGTTCAGGGCGCCAGCTGTCGCGTCCCGCTTGTTCGGACCAGGCAGCTGCCCACCAGGGATTTGAGCAGCAGCCCTGCGGCGACTACGACTGAGTGTCCCTGGCTCAGGCAGGCACAGGTTCACCGGCGTTGGGAGTTCAGTTTCCCTTGCCCCGGGCGGTGTCTCCCTGCTTGGTAGACACTGTATCTGGATTGCTGGAAAGGCTGGGGAGGGATCTCTTGGCGCAGAGTAAAAGATACACTGTGTCAAGGAGATGACAGTTCTCTGGGCGTCTGAGTCCGAGAGACCCAGGGCTCAGCCTGCACCAGACTTTTATTATGAGGGTGACAACCAATTAGGTCCAAGCCCGGGGGAGAAACCAGGGAGGGACAAGGGGACAAGGGCCAACGGGGGACAGAGAGGGGAGGAGAGGGGGTAACAGACATGACTATAACATAATCAGCAACCGAAACATAACCGAACTTTCTGGAACTCGGGGAAGATTGACAACTGATGGATGGGTGGTCAGTCCAATGGCCAAGGGAATGTCCAGCCCCTTAGAAACCCAGCCCCACTCCGGGGCAAACCACTGCCAAACCCCACCCCAGGGGTGGCCTCAATCCTGGGATTTCCTACTCCAGGGCTTCTTAATGGGGAAGGTACTCTTCGCAGCCCCAACCACCACCGCAATATCTCACTATGAATGATCTGTGTGGCGAGGGGGACTTTGAGAAACCCCAGGAGCAGGCTGCTTACTTGCCAGCTGCAGTCTTAGATGATACAAGAAGGGTAGCACAACGGGCATTGCGGTGTTTGCCATCCGCTATTGCTCCTTTGATAGGTTACTCCGTGATCAGGCAAGGGACTGAGGAGTCATTTGTGGACTTTGTAGACAGATTGAAGGAGGCAGTAGGGAAACAAATAGAGGATACCCATATGCAAAAGGAACTTTCTGGAACTCGGGGAAGATTGACAACTGATGGATGGGTGGTCAGTCCAATGGCCAAGGGAATGTCCAGCCCCTTAGAAACCCAGCCCCACTCCGGGGCAAACCACTGCCAAACCCCACCCCAGGGGTGGCCTCAATCCTGGGATTTCCTACTCCAGGGCTTCTTAATGGGGAAGGTACTCTTCGCAGCCCCAACCACCACCGCAATATCTCACTATGAATGATCTGTGTGGCAGCGGTATCTCTAAAGAACTTTAATAATTAGATCGTAACATTTTTGGCGTAGTTGGCAGGATGGCATTCTCTGACCCGAAGTGCCTTTCATAATAGTATTGTCTCCTCTCCCAAAATTCTGCATGCTTTGAAATTTTACTGTAATTTTTCTCTAAGGGGTTGTGGAGCTTGATGTCTCACCTGTAGTAGACTGAACTCTTGAGAATTCTGATGCAACTTTTCCTGAGGATGTTGTAAAAGCTGTGGTAAACTAATTTAAAAGTTTTAATTCCCTTAATGTGTTTTGTTGTGTAAATCCAGATTTGGTAGGTTTCAGTCCTGAAACCAATTCTGCTGCTTGTGTCTTGTGGGGAGGCCCTCCCGTCTGTTGTTGTAGTAAAAGCCTCTCCTTGGTGCTTTGTGCGGAGCCTAAAAAACTCCTGTTTGGAGGGGACCCATGCCCCTACTTTGTGCGGAGCCTAAAAACTCCTGTTACGTGGTGTTGTGCGGAGCCTAAAAACTCCTGTTTGGAGGGGACCCACGCCCCTACTTTGTGCGGAGCCTAAAAACTCCTGTTCGTAGTGTTGTGCGGAGCCTAAAAAACTCCTGCTTGGAGGGGACCCATGCCCCTACTTTGTGTTGTGTCTTGTGTGAAGTCAGAATTGTCCTAAAGTCAGTCTGTGAGATACCCTTAGAGAAAATGGTTGTCCCGGGTAGTCAGTGTAAAGACAAGGTTTTACTATCTTTTCTTGAAAAATTTGATAGTCGCCCTGCTCCTCCAGGTCTAAAGTGGGCACAAAGAAATTGGGATAATGAGCATGCAATAACAGACCGCATTACCAGTTTGCGAGCTGAAAAAAGGTCTCGACCAGGCAAAGGTAAATCTGTTGTTTGTGCTGTACTGGGAGCTGCCTTAGCTGCTGCTATAAAAGAAAAATCCCAATGGAACACCAAAAATGCAGAGACCCTACATTCCCTGCAAGACTTAGTAAAAGTGCCGCAAAATCAATTAAGAGAGGAAAGGTGTCACTCTGAACGGCTCAGAGCAGCTCTCACTGAGCATCTAGAAAATATGAACTCTAGAGAAGCCCATAAAGACCCTTTGTATCCTCATCAAGATTTAAAAGAGGCTGAAAAACATTTAGACCAATTAGATATTAAAAAATTATGGCCATTGGTTAAAACTGAATATCAATATGAGGGCATGGATGATGCCTTCCCTTGTATAATTACCAAAGAAATACCCTATACTCCTACTGAATTGGCTAAATTACCAAAACAATACAGTCGGACTCAGAAGGAGTCTGAGACAGAATATGTGTGGAGAGTCTCCCTTACGGGAGGAGACCGCATCATGCTAACTGAAGCAGAGTCAGAGGGCTACTGGGGACCTGGGGTCTTCTTAACTACAGGTAATAAAAGAGCTCCCTGGTCCCTCACCCAAAGAGCTGCCTACTGGGCTGGGGGCCTGAGTCCCCTGGAAAGGGGCGACCCAATTGCCATAGTTACTTCTATGGATCAATTGACTGAAAGTGTCCAGAAAGCCGCCTGTCTGCAATTAATGCATCAGTGTGTATTAGAACCTGATAAAGGCTCCCCAATGTCCATGCCAGTGGACCCAGATCGTTTGACTCCACTCATACAAGGCCTCCCAGACTCTTTAAAGACTCTGGCAATTCACTTGCAAGATCAAATCCGCTCTGCTCTAACTGGTAGTAGTGAGGCCCCTGTCTTTGATCACATGCTCTCAGGCAGGCCAAGGGGAAAATTGTGGACTTGGGGGGAGGTTGCCCAAGAGCTGATTAATTATGGCAGGCATTTTGGATCCCCTAATTCAGTACCCTCTAGATCTGAGTCTAAGACTGCCATCCGTCGGGCTGAGTGGAGAACTACAGCTGCTCACCAGGGAAAGGCACCCAGAAACCCCCCCTCCCCCAGACGAGCACAAAGCCAAAAGGAACAAGCACTTGAGAAGCAAGAGAGGAATGCTCTCTGGATTCAGGGCTTAGAGAAGGGCATTCCCCGAGGCCTCATGGATGGCCAACCTACCTCAACTTTAAAGTTACTGATTGAAAGCTGGATAGATTCCTCATCCAAGCCTAACCCTCCCCCATCTACAAGTTCTCCCGAGTCTGAGCCTACTGCTCCGCCCATTGGAGCACTGATTGACTTAAGCAGGCAGGAGTCGGGAAACTTCTCAGGCCATCCCCAGTAAGTGAGCCGGGGGATGGGCAGTGGAGACACCTTAGAAGGCTCACAGAAAACTTATCTGGGGACATGATGATAACCTTTCCTATAGGTCCCCATAGGACCCCTGTTACTTTCTTACTTGACATAGGAGCACAAATATCAGCTTTGCAAACTAATGATGCTGTACGGTGTGGCATTGTGCCTGACAAAAAAGGACTCATAGTAGCAGATGCATTTGGTAATTTGCAAACACAACCTGCTGCCAAAGTAAAATGTTGGCTACCAGGAGAGGTCAGTATCACTGAAACACTGATGGTTATTGGCCCATTCCCTGTTAATTTGCTAGGCTTAGACATCTTGAAAGGTAAATCCTGGATTGATGACAGAAGCAGGCAGTGGTCTTTTGGTTCAGATTTCTCATCACTTCATCTGTTACAAGCTGCCCCCCCTCTGCCTCCTTCAAAGGTAACTAACGTAAAACCTTACCCTTTCCCACTGGGGGCCAGAGAAGGAATTTCCCCTGTAATATCAGATCTAAAGGAAGATGGGATAATTGTTCCCACTCATTCCCCATACAATTCTCCTGTATGGCCAGTAAGGAAATCTAATAGAAAATGGCGATTGACAGTAGATTACAGGAAATTAAATGCCAATACAGCACCTTTAACAGCAGCAGTTCCTAACATCGCTGAATTAATTGCCACAATACAAGAACACGCTCATCCAATTTTAGCCACTATTGATGTTAAAGACATGTTCTTTATGGTCCCACTACAAAAAGATGACCAAGAACGCTTTGCTTTTATCTGGGAAGGAATACAATACACGTTTACCCGATTACCACAAGGCTACCGCCACTCTCCCACACTGGCACACTATGCCCTGGCCCAGGAACTGTCTTTAATTCCAATCGATAAAGAAGTAAAGATCTATCAATACATCGATGATGTACTAATTGGAGGTCCAGACACTGAGAAAGTAGGAAACACTCAGAACCGCATCATTAAACACCTTGAGAGTGTAGGTTTACAAATACCAGAAGACAAAATCCAGCATCCCTCCCCTGAAGTTAAATTCCTGGGTATCTGGTGGAAGGGAGGTGCTGTTTGTATCCCTGCTGAAACATTAACCTCACTAGAGCAAGTAAAGATACCAGAGAACAAAAAGGAACTGCAGCACGTGCTGGGAATTCTAGTCTTTTGGAGAAAACATATCCCTGATTTCTCAGTCATTGCACGGCCTTTATATGACCTGACACGTAAAAAGGCAAAATGGGAGTGGGCTCCACTACACAGTGAGGCCTTAAAATTATTAACTTTTGAAGCTGGCATGCATCAGGTTTTGGGTCCTTTGCATCCTACAGATCCTCTCCTCATAAAATGGGGCTTTGCCTTCCATGGTTTGTCAGTCCACATGTGGCAGAAGGGACCTGAGGCTCCCCCTCACCCCATTGGATTCTACTCTAGGAGTTTCAAAGATGCTGAAAGAAGGTACTCTGATTGGGAAAAAGAGGTGTTTGTAGTCACTGTTGCATTACAAGAAGCAGAAAAAATCCTCCACCAGCAGCCTATCCTGCTCAGGGGACCATTCAGAGTACTGAAGATTGTGCTTAGTGGCACCCCCCCACCTGTAAGAGTTGCACAGCGAGAAACTGTCAGAAAATGGTATGCCCAAATTGAGCACTACTCTCTGAGCAGGGAAATTGAAGAGGGAACCCCTAAACTCCTAGAAATTCAAGACCCTCTTCCTGAATCTCTTGATACTAAACCTCCTCCCTCTGTCATTAACCTAGCCCCTCCCTATTCTTCTGACCTAACTAATATTTGGTTAACAGATGCATCAGCAAAAAGAGAAGGAAAGATGTGGAAATACAGAGCAGTAGCCCTCTGAGTGGATAGTGAGGGGGACAGAATTGTTTCAGAGGGAGAAGGTAGTGCACAAGTGGGGGAACTGGTGGCAGTTTGGAGTGTCATTACCCAGAAGGTGTGCAATCAACATTCCCTATATATCTACACTGACTCATATGCAGTATTCAAAGGATGTACTGAGTGGCTCCCTTTCTGGGAACAAAATAACTGGGAAGTCAACCGGGTTCCAATTTGGGAAAAAGAGAAATGGAAAGACATTCTAGGAATTGCTAAAAATCACCAGATCTTTGTGGGGTGGGTTGCAGCCCACCAAGATAATGACACTTTATCACACCAGTTTAACAACCAGGTAGACTCCCTCACCCGTTTAGCCCCCTTAGCAGTAGAAATGGAAAATGAAAGTTGGGAGCATCTATTAGAGTGGCTACATGTCAAACGGGGACACTCAGGGATTAAGGATTTGCTGAGAGAAGCTAATAGTCGAGGATGGCTGGTAACCAAAGAACAGTGTTCTACTGTAATAACTGCATGTGGAGAATGCCGTACCCGTTTTGACCGGCACCCCTTACAAGACCCTCCACTGCACTTGAGGGAGGGAAAAGGATTGTGGGATGTCTGGCAAGTAGATTACATTGGTCCTTTCAGGAGATCAAATGGGAAAACACATGTATTAGTTGGAGTAGAAATAATTTCTGGATTGACACAAGCTGCAGCAGTATCAAAAGCAAACCCCAATTCCCAGCTGATGTCCATACTCCACTCTTTGGGACTAACAGGCTGGGGACAATAGCTAATGAAAATTAGATTAATGATTGCAATTGAATTTGTATTCTTAATGATTGAAACAACTATTGAACGCTGTATAATTACCTGTATTATTGTTTCCGCTTCTCCTATCTTTTCTCCTATCTTTTCTCCTATCTGCTATGTAGGTATCACCCCCGTGGACAACCCATAAACTGAAGATCACCGAGAAAGAGACATTAATTACAATGTTTGAGTCACGGGGTGGCTGTCAGAGACTGAAAATAGTTCATGCCTCAAACATTGATGTAAAGTTTTGATCAGAGAAGCTTCCCTGAAGATACCTGACTGGGACTTTGGACTGAGCTAAACTGCTGAGATTAGATAAAGGAAAAAGCCTATTGTTCAATCTCAGCCTGAGGGAAAGGAATGCATCCACAAAAGCTGAAGCTGCCAGCTGTACTGAGAATCATTTCTGGCTAAGTTTGGGGTGGGGGGCAAAGCACAGCTCACAGAAGCCACGTTTACACAGCCTTAGCCCCCAGCTTAAAGGGGGAGGAGGATGGCGTAACCTCTGATCAGAGGCAATACACACACATCCTCCAGTACACAAACTGGCCCAGCTGTGAAGCCTCCCCAACCCCACAAGCCACATCCACGGGACTGTCACGTGAGAGGCAGCTGAGGGGGAGTCACAATCCATCACAGACCCCCCAAAATGCTCCCCAGACACCTTGCACCACAGGACTGCACGTGATGCAGGCAGAGTCTGCTGCTGGAAACTGCCCCCTCCCCTGTGGGGGACATGCCTGGGCATTTCCACCTGGCCTGAGTGTATATTAACCCATGGCACTCTGTGCTTTCGGGGGGGACTTCCACCACCGAGACTACCCGAAGAGGACATCAGGACACCAGCGGGACCCACGGAGTGGTGATACTTCTTTGTCCCTGTCCCTCTCTGTCCCCCCCATTTTCCTCTCTACTTTCCCTTTTCTCCCTTCTTCTCTCTCTCTCTCTCTCATATTTACTATCAAATAAAACCCATACTATTGATTGGCATATGGTCTCGCTTGTACCTTAATTCGGGCAGAGGTATCTCTAAAGATCTTTAATAATTAGATCATAACAGGAGTGCAAGAGGGTATTAAAGGCTTTGCCCATGGACCCCAAGCCCACGATAGAGCACATGGTCGAGGTGTGTGCTGAGATAATGCCAGAGAAACCTATGGTTCCTAAGACCTCCCAGAGAAAGGTAATAGGACTGGCTGCATCACAAGAACTGGATAAGGACAAAAGGAAATATTTTAACTGGTGTAGCACTCACCATTTTGCTAACAACTGTCCAAAGCCTCGCTAATCTAATGTGAGTTCTAAGCCCGTTGTTCCAGGAGCGGTCCCCTGCCCTTGCCACCAGCAGCAGGGAAACCTGCACTAGAGCGCAGAATGGCTCCGTGCGCGGACAACAAATCAAATGTTGTCTCTTCCTGCGCTGCCGTCCACCGCATGTCAGACCACCAGCCATGGCTGGAAGAAGAAAAGAGGCTACTTGTGGTGAGCGCAAGAGCACACCAATTCCAGCGTGAGGCACCACAGCACATAACTGTACACCTCAATAAACACTTGGACGCTACCACAGACTTACTTATAGGGAATTCCACAACAGGCCCTCCGGAACTGTTTGTCCTGCCTAAGATCCACAAAATGAATCCCAGCAAAAAGTTTAAAATCACTGTGAGTTGTACCAACCCTCCCTGGTTTCTGCCTCAGGGACAGGTGGTAGCACGAGCTATCCCGATACCAACAGACTATCCAAGACACCAAACGACTCTGGCAGTTTGCTGGGCCGAGATAGTGGGAGAAAACAAACCCACTCTTGACTGTAAACTTCACAATGGGAAAGCAACAGCCACCTTGACAGGGATGGTTGACACTGGGGTGGACATCACTATAATATCAAACACCAAGTGGCCTTCCCAGTGGGGTCTCAAACCAGCTGCGGGGATGGTCACGGGAGTTGGGGAAACAACACAATCAATGAGGAGCACAAACAACATAGTCATTGAGGGTCCTGATGGACACACGGCATCCATCCGGCCGTTTGTGATCCTGTCAGGGTTTACCCTGTGGGGCAGGGACCTACTGTCCCAGTGGGGGACTCGGCTAGAAATCCCACCTCCATCTCGGGATTTCTAGTCGGGGTCACTGAGGAGCACACCACCCCACCCTTCACATGGACCACCGACAAGCCAGTGCAGGTGGAGCGGTGGCCCCTTACTAAGGAGAAGCTCTGCGCTCTAGAGTCCCTAGTGGAGGAGCAGCTTTCCAAGGGCCACATAGTACCATCTGATAGCCCTTGGAACTCCCCTGTCTTCGTCATCCGCAAGCTAGGCAAGGACAGGTGGAGATCAATAAGGTCATTGAGGACATGGGGCCCTGCAGCCAGGTTTACCCTTGCCCTCAATGCTCCCCCGACAATGGAAATTGGCAGTCATTGATATTAAGGACTGCTTTTTTAGTATACCTTTGCACCCGCGAGACGCCTCTTGTTTTGCTTTCTCCATTCCATCTGTTAACTGC